>JAAAWM010009797.1:0-28555 GCA_036873465.1 Thinopyrum obtusiflorum
TTGTGGCACTGCCGTTTAGGTCATATTGGTGTAAAGCGCATGAAGAAACTCCTTGCTGATGGGCTTTTGGAATCACTTGATTATGAATCACTTGATGCTTGCGAACCATGCCTCATGGGCAATATGGCTAAGACTCCGTTCTCCGGAACAATGGACCAAGCAACTGACTTATTGGAAATAATACATACTGATGTATGCAGTCCGATGAGTGTTGAGGCTCGCGGCGGGTATCGTTATTTTCTGACCTGCACAGATGATTTGAGCAGATATGAGTATATCTACTTAATGAAACGCAAGTCTGAAACATTTGAAAAGTTCAAAGAATTTCAGAGTGAAGTGGAGAATCATCGTAACAAAAATAATAAAATTTCTACGATCTGATCGCAGAGGCGAATATTTGAGTTACGAGTTTGGCCTTCATATAAAACAATGTGGAATAGTTTCACAACTCACGCCACCTAGAACACCACAGTGTAATGGTGTGTCCGAACATCATGATCGTACTTTATTATATATAGTGCGATCTATGATGTCTTTTACCGATTTACCACTATCGTTTTGGGGTTATGCATTAGAGACAGCTGCATTCACGTTAAATAGGGCACCATCTAATCCGTTGAGACGACACCGTATGAACTGTGGTTTGGCAAGAAACCTAAGCTGTCGTTTCTTAAAATTTGGGACTGCGATGCTTATGTGAAAAAATTTCAACCTGATAAGCTCGAACCCAAATCGGAGAAATGCGTCTTCATAGGATACCTAAAGGAGACTGTTGGGTACACCTTCTATCACAGATCCGAAGGCAAGAACTTTGTTGCTAAGAATGGATCCTTTCTAGAGAAGGAGTTTCTCTCGAAAGAAGTGAGTGGGAGGAAAGTAGAACTTGATGAGGTAGTTGTACCTTCTCCCGAATTGGAAAGTAGTTCATCACAGAAATTAGTTCCAGTGATTCCTACACCAATTAGTGAGGAAGCTAGTGATGATGATCATGAAACTTCAGATCAAGTTACTACCAAACCTCGTAGGTTAACCAGAGTATGGTCCACACCAGAGTGGTACGGTAATCCTGTTCTGGAAGTCATGTTACTAGACCATGACGGACCTACGAACTATGAGGAAGCGATGATGAGCCCAGATTCCGCAAAATGGCTTGAGGCCATGAAATCTGAGATGGGATTCATGTATGAGAACAAAGTATGGACTTTGATTGACTTGCCCGATGATCGGCGAGCCATTGAGAATAAATGGATCTTCAAGAGGAAGACGGACGCTGATAGTAGTGTTACTGTCTACAAAGCTCGAATTGTCGCAAAAGTTTTCGACAAGTTCAAGGTGTTGACTATGATAAGATTTTCTCACTCGTAGCGATGCTTAAGTCTGTCCGAATCATGTTAGTAATTGCCACATTTTATGAAATCTGGCAAATGGATGTCAAAACTACATTCCTTAATGGATTTCTTAAAGAAGAGTTGTATATGATGCAACCAGAAGGTTTTGTCGATCCTAAAGGTGCTAACAAAATGTGCAAGCTCCAGCGATACATCTATGGACTGGTGCAAGCATCTCGGAGTTGTTATATATGCTTTGATGAGTTGATCAAAGCATATAATACAGACTTGCAGTGAAGCCTGTATTTACAAAAAGTGAGTGGGAGCACTACAGCCTTTCTGATAAGTATATGTGAATGACATATTGCTGATCAGAAATGATGTAGAATTTTCTGGAAAGCATAAAGGAGTGTTTGAAAGGAGTTTTTCAAAGAAAGACCTCGGTGAAGCTACTTACATATTGACCATCAAGATCTATAAAGATAGATCAAGATGCTTGATAAGTTTTTTCAATGAGTACATACCTTGACAAGATTTTGAAGTAGTTCAAAATGGAACAGTCAAAGAAGGAGTTCTTGCCTGTGTTGCAAGGTGTGAAGTTGAGTAAAGACTCAAAACCCGACCACGCCAGAAAATAGAAAGAGAATGAAAAGTCATTCCCTATGCCTCAGTCATAGGTTCTATAAAGTATGCTATGCTATGTACCAGACCTATTGTATACCTCACCATGAGTTTGGCAAGAGGGTACAATAGTGATCCAGGAGTGGATCACTGGACAACGGTCAAAGTTATCCTTAGTGGAATAAGGATATGTTTCTCGGTTATGGAGGTGACAAAAAGTTTGTCGTAAAGGGTTACGTTGATGCAAGCTTTGCCACTGATCCGGATGACTCTAAGTCTCAAATCTGGAAACAGATTGAAAGTGGGAGCAATTAGCTAGAGTAGCTCCATACAGCGCATTATAGACATAGAAATTTGCAAAATACATACGCATCTGAATGTGGCAGACCCGTTGACTAAACTTCTCTCACAAGCAAAACATGATAACACCTTAGTACTCTTTGGGTGTTAATCACATGGCGATGTGAACTAGATTATTGACTCTAGAAAACCCTTTGGGTGTTGGTCACATGGCGATGTGAACTATGAGTGTTAATCACATGGTGATGTGAACTATTGGTGTTAAATCACATGGCAATGTGGGGGGGGGGGGGGGGGGGGGGGGGGGGGGGGGGGGGGGGGGGGGGGGGGGGGGGGGGGGGGGGGGGGGGGGGGGGGGGGGGGGGGGGGGGGGGGGGGGGGGGGGGGGGGGGGGGGGGGGGGGGGGGGGGGGGGGGGGGGGGGGGGGGGGGGGGGGGGGGGGGGGGGGGGGGGGGGGGGGGGGGGGGGGGGGGGGGGGGGGGGGGGGGGGGGGGGGGGGGGGGGGGGGGGGGGGGTTCCTAACCATAGACATGTGTTGTCATTTGATGAACGGGATCACATCATTAGAGAATGATGTGGTGGACAAGACCCATCCGTTAGCTTAGCATAATGATCGTTTAGTTTTATTGCTATTGCTTTCATCATGACTTATACATGTTCCTCTGACTATGAGATTATGCAACTCCCGAATACCGGAGGAACACCTTGTCTGCTATCAAACGTCACCACGTAACAGGGTGATTATAAAGATGCTCTACAGGTGTCTCCGATGGTGTTTGTTGAGTTGGCATAGATCGAGATTCGGATTTGTCACTCCGTGTATGGGAGAGGTATCTCTGGGCCCTCTCGGTAATTCTCATCACTATAAGCCTTGCAAGCAATGTGACTAATGAGTTAGTTGCGGGATGATACATTACGGAACGAGTAAAGAGACTTTCCGGTAACGAGATTGAACTAGGTATGATGATACCGACGATCGAATCTCGGGCAAGTAAGATACCGATGACAAAGGGAATGACGTATGTTGTTATGCGGTTTGACCGATAAAGATCTTAGTAGAATATGTAGGAGCCAATATGAGCATCCAGGTTCCGCTATTGGTTATTGACCAGAGATGTGTCTCGGTCATGTCTACATAGTTCTCGAACCCGTAGGGTCTGCACGCTTAACGTTCGATGACGATTTGTATTATGAGTTATGTGATTTGATGACTGAAGTTTGTTCGGAGTCCCGGATGAGATCACGGGCATGACGAGGAGTCTCGAAATGGTCGAGAGGGAAAGATTGATATATTGGAAGGTAGTATTCGGACACCGGAAGGGTTCCTGAGAGTATCGGGTACATACCGGGGTACCGGAGGGGTTACCGGAACCCCCCGGGGAAAGATATGGGCCTTATGGGCCATAGGAGGGAGGCTAACCAGCCCACAAGGGGCTGGTGCACCCCCCACAAGGGAGGGGGCCGAATTGGACTTGGGAAGGGGGGGGGGGGGGGGGGGGGGGGGGGGGGGGGGGGGGGGGGGGGGGGGGGGGGGGGGGGGGGGGGGGGGGGGGGGGGGGGGGGGGGGGGGGGGGGGGGGGGGGGGGGGGGGGGGGGGGGGGGGGGGGGGGGGGGGGGGGGGGGGGGGGGGGGGGGGGGGGGGGGGGGGGGGGGGGGGGGGGGGGGGGGGGGGGGGGGGGGGGGGGGGGGGGGGGGGGGGGGGGGGGGGGGGGGGGGGGGGGGGGGGGGGGGGGGGGGGGGGGGGGGGGGGGGGGGGGGGGGGGGGGGGGGGGGGGGGGGGGGGGGGGGGGGGGGGGGGGGGGGGGGGGGGGGGGGGGGGGGGGGGGGGGGGGGGGGGGGGGGGGGGGGGGGGGGGGGGGGGGGGGGGGGGGGGGGGGGGGGGGGGGGGGGGGGGGGGGGGGGGGGGGGGGGGGGGGGGGGGGGGGGGGGGGGGGGGGGGGGGGGGGGGGGGGGGGGGGGGGGGGGGGGGGGGGGGGGGGGGGGGGGGGGGGGGGGGGGGGGGGGGGGGGGGGGGGGGGGGGGGGGGGGGGGGGGGGGGGGGGGGGGTATCTTGCATGATCGTAGGATTTTTTTTGAAATACTACGTTCCCCAACATCCGGACCCTTCCTTCTGTAACGGGACGCGTCGTCTTCTCCATTGTAACACCATAAGGGAGTTACTCTGGATTGGAGAGGCTGTACACACCTCTTTATTGCAAATAGCCATGACCTCAACTATCGAGAGCTCGGTATGGGCTAGCAACCTGACCTTGTTGACCAACCTCTTTATCTCTGCACTGTCCTCTTCCTTGGGACTTCGAGGACGCCAGTTGAGGCGCTTCTTTAGAGGAGCACTGGAAAATTAAGGGAGGCCGCGCCGAACTGGGTCCGGTAGCGGGACGTCGTCCATATAGAACCATTCCGAAGACCACTGCGGGTATACCTCTTTGGGAGTTCCTATGAGGTATCAGGATCTGGCTATACACCATACTTCGGCACCGCCCACTTCAAATATGGAACCTCCTCGATGGCGGGGGATGAGGCAATAGAACTTCCTCCATAGTTAAAAATGGGCCTCGATGCCTAAGAATAGCTCACAGAGGGCAACGAAACTTGAGATGTGCGGAATCGAACCTGGGGTAAGGTTGTGCAGTTGGATGCCGTAAAATTCCAATAACCCCCTGAGAAAGGGATGGATTGGAAATCCTAGGCCCCGCAACAGGAATGGGATGAAGCACACCCTCTCCTCCTTATTGGGGTTGGGGAAGTTCTCAGCCATCACATCATTGCCGATTGAGGCCAATCCCGCTCGAACGGAGACTAGATCCGCGAGGGGAAGGTAGCCCTGCGTCTGGAGTCGGCTCAGCTGGAGATGAGGCATGGAGCAACTCTGCCAATCACCCTCTTGAGGGCCATGAGGGCGCGAAGAGGAGCCTGGGGCACTGGCCATGATGGAAGGCTTTGTTCATGGCTAAACTTGGCAGCTTTCCTTTTGCGTGATGTGAGATGGCATTAGGGGATCTACATCTCCTTATATAGCTGCCATCCGAGCGTTGTGAGGGGCTTATTTGCAAAAAAAAAAAAGCATGGACCGTTCATATTCACTCGACGTGCAGAAATCGAAGCGACAACGGGGAGGAAGCATAAGAGGCAGAAGCATTGAGGTCACGACCAGACTGTCATTTGTCCGAAGTACAATGAAGAACCCGCCTTGCAAAGCCGAAGACATAATCCGGATACTACGTCGTCATTGAAGGCAAGTTCGGGGGCTACTGAGGGAGTCCTGGATTAAGGGGTCCTCGGATGTCCGGGCCGTGTGTTATGGGCCGGACTGATGGGCCGTGAAGATACAAAGTAGAAGGCCTTCTCCCGTGTCCGGATGGGACTCTCCTTTGCGTGGATGGAAAGATTGGCGTCCAGATGTGTAATTTCCTTCCTCTGTAAACCGACTCTGTACAACCCTAGGCCCCTCTGGTGTCTATATAAACCGGAGGGTTTAGTCCGTAGAGGCAATCAGAATTCATTAGGCTAGACATCTAGGGTTTAGCCATTACGATCTCGAGGTAGATCAACTCTTGTAACCCCTATACTCATCAAAGTCAATCAAGCAGGAAGTAGGGTTTTACCTCCAATAAGAGGGGCCGAACCTGGGTAAACTTCGTGTCCCCTTTGTCTCTTGTTACCTTCGATCATCAGACGCACAGTTCGGGACCCCCTACCCGAGATCGGACAGTTTTGACACCGACACGCTTCACCTTGTTCAGGAACGGAATGTCTGTCGCCTCTTTCTTTACCATCTGTAATAGTACAAGTATAGAACCCTCGTTCATCTTTCTTTATTTGGTGCTTATGTAATTCTTAAACATATGTACCTGTGAATCGAATAATGCATTGGTTGTTTAAACCTGATGGATATGAATAAAGCTATAGCCTACTTTCAAGTATAAATTAGGTACAATTTCAAATAGCAGCAATTAAATTAGGGCGAAATTATGGTATGCAGGTCATTACGACGTACACGGTTAATAAAGCACAGCATGTGTGATATACATCATAATCCGACATGGTTCACGGAGAGGAAACGTGTGTAACAATGCACACAGTTGCCGTTTCCAAAGCGTGTGTGATGTCAGACACTATCACATACGGTGTGGGAAAACTAAATATGTGTGATTATCTACCTATCGTACATGGTTTATAATCATCAACTATTTGTGATGTGTCAGCCACCGTAAAACTCCCGTGCCTGCTATCTGCCTGGAAAACTCCCGTGCCTGGAATCTGCCTGGTTTTAGGTAAAACCACAAAACTCCGACTGCGATGACAATGCGAGCACAAATGAGTAGCAAGGATGAAGCGTTTGGGATATTTGAGATATCGGAAATGGTTGTATAGGGACAACTGTATGCATCAAGGCTCCCTATCCCCGACGGTTTCTGGGTCGTGTGGGAAGGACCCCCCTATCACCGTCGCTCACTAGGCGACGGTTCCAATTGTCATCGTGGAAAGGGGTTAAAAACCGTTTGTACATCACCGACGTGTACCAGTGTGGTACTTCCTTAACAAAAAACATTTTTGGCACTTGAAAATGCTTTATTTACTTTTATAACAAAATTTTGAAATCTCGCTTTGGCAGTCTTGTTTGGCATGGTAAGTCCCATGTTTATGCCAAATATTGTCACCTAATATGGAAGTATGACATGGATATGGCCATGAACTTGGTCATTTGGCTTGAAAGCTATGAACCTTCATAGTAGTCCATTTTGTGAACACTTTTTTAAAATAATCATTAAATTCCTAGTTTACCATTTTTCCTGGAAACTAGTACACATAAAAGGACACCATGAAAAAGGATTGCATTTTTTGACTTTTTTTCATTTTCTTTCACTTTTTGCAAAATGGGGTCAACATTGTCAACATGGCTATTCATAGAAACGAATTGAATCTTTCACCTTTTTGTGAATACTGCATATAATCCTAGCTAAGTACATTAAAATGATTTGTTCCCCACTTTTTGTAACCAAACTATAACACACTTTTAGTTCAATTTTGAATTACTTTTGGTAAATGTCCAGAAATTCATTTAATCAATATAGCAAAAAAGTTCAAAAACTCAAAATCTTTTGGCAGTAGGCTTCCAATATGGCCCATTTCATGTGAAAATTACAAAGGTTCAATTTTCAATCTTATTTGTGGTACTTGCTTCACAAAAAAATATTTTTAGCACTTAAAAAATGATTCATTTACTTTTATAACAAAATTTTGGAATCTCCCTTTGGCAATCTTGTTTGGCATGGTAAGCCCCATGTTTGTGCCAAATATCATCACCTTATATGAAAATATGACATGGATATGGCCATGAACTTTGTCATTTGGCTCGAAAGCCATGAACCTTCATAGATAGTAGTCCATTTTGTGAACACTTCTTAAACTAATCATTGTATTCCTAGTTTATCATTTTTCCTGGAAATTAGTACAGCTAAAATTACTCCATGCAAAGGGATTGCATTTTTTGACTATTTTTTCATTTTCTTTCACTTTTTACAAAATGAGGTCAAGATAGTCAACATGGCTATTCATAGAAAAGGGTTTAATCCTTCAATGTCTTTTCTGAATACTGCATATAATCCTACCTAAGTACCTTAAAATGATTTTCCCACTTTTTGTAACCAAATTATAACACACTTGTAGTTCAATTTTGAATTACTTTTGGTACTAGTAAGTATGCACGTGCAACGCACGTCTCAATTGTCATCAAATAATTATTAAAATAATTTTTCATCTGTACATGTATTATTACTGATAATAGTGTTTTTTTCCGGATAGAAACACAACTAAATGATGGACAAATAAAGACGTGCAAATAAGTTCAAGATCAATAAATTTGTGTAACATATGATGCTAGTTCCTAGTAATTAGTTATAAGCTATTTTTGTAGCCATATCATCTTGATTCTGCCCTCTGAGGTCCCATCATAAAAATTGACACATCACACATGGCTGCAACAGTTTCAGCGTGATGAGAGTGAAATACGTTGCCTCTCCTGTCTCACACATGACCTTGTTTCATCATGTCACAAAAAGAAGAACAATATTCTGTTATCAGTAAGATTGGAAAGAGTCAAGCCATGTAAGCAAATGGACAAGCTGATTTCTTCATCATGAAATTTTATGTTTTGAAATAGTTACTAAATATGTAATTTTTAGTCCAGTAGCCAAATGCTTACACCCCCGAGTTGTATACATTTTTGCTTCACTCATGGTTCAGTGCCATGATGTCATAAAAGACATCTTAGAAAAAGTCAAAAACATGTATGTAGTAATGCAGCATGTGGCAAGATGGATTCATGCCTAATTAACAGAGACCCAAAGCAATTATCAAAAAACATGAAGGGTGGATTAACCATTGCTAAATCCCAAATATGTGAGAATATCTGTAAATTGTAGGTGAAAAAGGTACAACTATCAAAATAAAACAAAGCTTGAATCTTGGTTCATTAAAAAGTAACTTACCCTCTAGTCTAATCGAATAACAACACATAAGTAAACAACTTGTTGTTTTCTAAAGAGGATGAATTTCATTGGCAACATGTCTGAAAACTATCATAAGAAAATTAGTCTGAACTCATAAAATTTGTTACTCAACAAATCATCTGCAGGCCCCTGAAATTTTGCTATGCATTTTTTGGAAGAGAAGAGCACTATTTCATATCCGCAGTACTGTGCGATAGTTTGTTTCTTGAGCCTAAACAAAAGCAAAACTTCTTCTAGACACTTGCCTGATGTAAGAGGGGAAGAAACTTTCATAATTTCAGAATGGAGGACAATTCACACTTGCCTTTTATACAAACAAAGGGATTGTCTATGTAGGCGAAGTGGTGGAGACCTCTTTGAAGAAAAATTCACATCTATTTCTTTACACAAAATGAAACTGACCATGCACCTTAAATATGTGCAAGGTAGTTGTGTATTTCATCCATTTTTCAAGGAGAAGGCATCAAGGAAGGAACCTACCTAGACATGATGATAACACAACCTAGTCAGTCAGAAGACAATTCTTTTTTTATTTCGACAAGGCCACACTCACTCAAAATTTCTCTGGTCACTGTCTAATACGGATACGTGTATTAAAGAAAGAGAAACAACCTGGTCACTTCCCCACCGCCCCCACACATCTCCTTGCCATTCCCCACTCTCACATGGCCGCCCCTACTCTTCGTCCCCTTCATGTCGAATCCGGCCGCAGAAGTGGCCATCGGAGGCGGACCCGGAGGCGTGGGACTCGCACACCCCTACTCGTCCCTGCTCCTTCATAGAATCCGGTCGCCGAAGTGACCAAGGCGGTGCTCGAGCTCGGCATGCTCGCCGGGCACGTGATAACCCACAAGTATAGGGGATCGCAACAGTTTTTGAGGGTAGAGTATTCAACCCAAATTTATTGATTCGACATAAGGGGAGCCAAAGAATATTTGCAAGTATTAGCAGTTGAGTTGTCAATTCAACCACACTTGGAGATTAATTATCTGCAACAAAGTGATTAGTAGCAATGTAATATGATGGTTTTGACAGTAGTAGCAATAGCAATAGTAATAGTAACAGTGACAACAATGATTTTGTAGCAACTGTAACGGTAACAATAGCAGTAGTAACTTAGCAAGAACAACATAAGAGAAATTCGTAGGCATTGGATCGGTGGATTCATTGGATGATATTCATCATATAACAGTCATAACCTAGGGTGATACAAAACTAGCTCCAGTTCATAAATATAATGTAGGCATGTATTCCGTAAATAGTCATACGTGCTTATGGAAAGAACTTGCATGACATCTTTTGTCCTACCCTCCCATAGCAGCAGGGTCCGTATGGAAACTAAGGGATATTAAGGCCTCCTTTTAATAGAGAACCGGAACAAAGGATTAAAACATAGTGAATACATGAAGTCCTAAAACTACGGTCATCACCGAAAAGTATGCCGGATACTTTCACTCCGGGGTTTACGGACCATAACACGTAATAGGTGAATATAACTTGCAAGATCGGATCTAGAACATAGATATAATGGTGATAACATAAACGGTTCAGATCTGAAATCATGGCACCCGGGCCCAAAGTGACAAGCATTAAGCATGGCAAAGTCATATCAACATAAATCTCAGAACATAGTGGATACTAAGGATCAAGCCCTAACAAAACTAACTCGATTACATGATGAACCTCATCCAACTCCTCACCGACCAGCCAGCCTACAAAGGAATTACTCACTCCCGGTGGGGAGCATCATGGAATTGGCAATGAAGGAGGGTTGGTGATGATGAAGATCGAAGATCCCCCTCTCCGGAGCCGAAAACGGACTCCAGAACTGGCATCCCGATGAAGAACAGGAGGTGGCGGCGGCTCCGTATCACGAAACGAGATAATTCTTCCTCCCTAATTTTTTTTGGAAAAATAGGTATTTATGAAGTTGGACTCAAGGTCTACAGGGCCACCAGGTGGGCACAACCCACCTGGGCGCGCCTGAGGGGGGGCGCGCCCTGGTGGGTTGTGCTCAACCAGGGCCCCCCCTCCGGTGGTTCTTGGCTCCAGTATTTTTCTTTTATTGTATAAAAATTCTCCAAAAAGTTTCATTTCAATCCGAGAACTTTTATTTCTGCACAAAAACAACACCATGGTAGTTCTGCTGAAAAAAGCATCAGTCTGGGTTAGTTTCATTCAAATCATGCAAATTAGAGTCCAAAACAAGAGGAAAAGCATTAGGAAAAGTAGATACGACGGAGACGTATCAACTCCCCCAAGCTTAAACCTTTGCTTGTCCTCAAGCAATTCAGTTGATAAACTGAAAGTAGAAAAGAAAAACTTTTACGAACTCTTTTGCTCTTGTTTACATAAATAAGCTTAAGTAGCACCCATGCTTTCAGCAAAGATTATAACTAACCATGTCAATGATAACGCTTAAAATTGTATTAACTCATATCAATGACATAATCAACTAGCGAGCAATAATAAAATATCTCAAATGACAAGACCTTCTCAAAACAATCATGATATAATATGATAACAGTGGTATCTCGCTAGCCCTTTCTGAGACCGCAAAACATAAATGCAGAGCACCTCCAAAGTTCAAGTAGCGACTAAACATTGTAATTCATGGTAGAAAAGATCTAGTCATGATGCTTCCAACAGTAACTATACACAATGCATGAGGATGACAATAGTGCTCTCAGAATCTGGCGCTTATTTGAGAAGGTGATGACTCAACATAAGATTAAATAGATAGTTCATTCGCAGATGGAAACAGGGATTTGCAGTGGTGCCAGAGCTCAGTTTCTAAAACAGAGGTAAATGAAAATTTGAGAAATCCACCCTTCCTGTTTACTTCGCAACCATTAGTTATTGATATCCTCCATGCTAAACACATTAGTGGTGGTTCCCAAGCAAAGTTAAAGGTTTACTCCCCCTCCACCAACAATCACACTCCACGGCTAGCCATATCCTCGGGTACTGTCCATACCAACATCAATCCTGGGGGAGTTTTGTTTAATTATTTGCAATTTGATTTCGGGACTGGGAATCCCTATTACCGCCCCTCTCGTGCAAGGACGAGTGAATAAACACTCATCATGAGAATAACCCGCTTAGCATGGAAGATACCGACTACCTCCTGTCGCACTATGAACAATCCAGGTACACAAAAACGGATATTTATTTGAAGTTTTTAGAGGTGGCACATGCAAATTTATTAAGAGCGGCAGGGTAATACCGCATATAGGTAGATATGGTGGACTCATCTGAATAACTTGGGATTTAGGATTTTGATGCACAAGCAGTAATTCCGCTTAGTACAGGTGAAGGCTAGCAAATAGGTTGGGAAGCGGCCAGCTAGAGAGCGAAAACGGTCATGAACATGCATTATGTATAATGAACATTGGATACTAGCATGATTAGGATATGAACACCGTGAACATAAATATCATAGAGGCTATGTTGGTTTTGATTCAACTATATGTATGAACATGTGCCAAGTCAAGCCACCCGAAACATTCAGAGGAGGATACCATATCATCATACTGCATCACAATCATTTTAACGCAGTGTTGACATCCAATATAAATCATTATCCGCTCCTAGCTACTTAAGCATGGCATGAGAAACTATAATCTCTAATTGTCATTGCAAACATTGTCGGCATTCTGGGAACGGGGGTACCCAGACTTGCCTGCCTGCGGCCCATGGTGTGGCTCCATCAACGGCCCGGTGCGGCCCATCTTCAGCAACAACAAATCCAAGACCCTCGCGAGGCGGGCGACACCAAGACCTCCCTGGGGGCGGCCTCCCCAGGCTGGCTCCCGAGGAGCGGAGATATCTATGCAAGCTGCACCTCGCGAGGTTCATATGACGTGAGCCATGACGACCAAGGCCAGGCGGGCGCCAGCGGGTGCAGTGTACCAGTTTCCTCTTTGGTGCTAAGGAGGCAAGCGCAGGCACGGGGTCCCGAGGAATCAAGCAAAGGTTTCCATATCGGTGCAATGAGACCAAGACCGCCAGGACGGCAGGACGGAGGTCACCACGGAGCCCATTGCGGCATCACCACCAGAGGCTTTTTGCAGGCGAAGACTACTTTTGTCAGGATAACTTGTACTAGTTGTCTCCCTTTGAATTTCGCCGTTGTGGGATCCCTTCCCGCCTACATTTGGGAAGAGGACCAGGGCCACTATAAATAGAACCTAGCCACCACCATAGAGGAGGATCGGATCCATTCCACCCTGACCAGCTCACCAGCTCATCGAGCACACGAACACCTCACCTCCTGAGGCTGTTCGACCATTGTACTAGTTCATCCACAGCCCCTCGAGGCCAATCCACCACAAAGCAGGAGTAGGGTTTTACACCGCAAGGTGGCCCGAACCTGGGCAACTGCCGTGTCTCTTGTCCATTTGGTTCGTCGAGCTATGCCGTGGAATCGGTGCATAGGCAGACTGGGGAGGACGAGTTCTTCACACACACCCTAGAGTTCGAACCTCTCAAGGGTCTGCGGAACCCTGAATCTGACATTTGGCGCGCCAGGTAGGGGTGCGTCGGAGATCCGCCACCCCATCTGCCACGCCGTGCTGTTCGGCTCTCATGGTGAACACTGCTCCATCGACTGGACCGACACATGCCCTCGGAGGAGCCGAGGCCTCCGGGCCTTCACCCCCGCCCTGCGGCGGGTGTAGTGGTCGCCCAAGTTCAGGACGAACTTGCCGCCCCGATACGACGGTGCGGCGGACTCGGCGGGTTTTCTCCAAGCATACTAGGAGGCTGTCTAGGCGGCCGGCGGTGATGACAAGGTCATGGAAAACTGGCTTCCCATGGCCCATGCGGGCGCGCCGCGTGCCTGGCTTCTCAACCTGCCAGGATCTTCGGTGGCCTCCTGGGAGGAGCTACGCGGCCTCCTCATCGTGCGCTTTGCGGCACCAGCGCCTCACGTCGTTGCAGCCCTCCTCGGTGGTTCGCAGGCGCCGCCCTTGGACCGCCATGTCAAGCAGTTCTTTCGCCAGGTGGGTGCCGCATGCGTGCAATAGGGAGCTCCTCCGGGATGGGCGCCACCCAAGGCCGTCCTCACCTTCGACTCGAGGGACCACCCTGCGACCACCGCGAGCGTAGGCTCGCCCCCGATGCTCTGCATCCCCACCATCTGCAACGTGGCGGTAACCAAGGGGGGGGGGGGGGGGGGGGGGGGGGGGGGGGGGGGGGGGGGGGGGGGGGGGGGGGGGGGGGGGGGGGGGGGGGGGGGGGGGGGGGGGGGGGGGGGGGGGGGGGGGGGGGGGGGGGGGGGGGGGGGGGGGGGGGGGGGGGGGGGGGGGGGGGGGGGGGGGGGGGGGGGGGGGGGGGGGGGGGGGGGGGGGGGGGGGGGGGGGGGGGGGGGGGGGGGGGGGGGGGGGGGGGGGGGGGGGGGGGGGGGGGGGGGGGGGGGGGGGGGGGGGGGGGGGGGGGGGGGGGGGGGGGGGGGGGGGGGGGGGGGGGGGGGGGGGGGGGGGGGGGGGGGGGGGGGGGGGGGGGGGGGGGGGGGGGGGGGGGGGGGGGGGGGGGGGGGGGGGGGGGGGGGGGGGGGGGGGGGGGGGGGGGGGGGGGGGGGGGGGGGGGGGGGGGGGGGGGGGGGGGGGGGGGGGGGGGGGGGGGGGGGGGGGGGGGGGGGGGGGGGGGGGGGGGGGGGGGGGGGGGGGGGGGGGGGGGGGGGGGGGGGGGGGGGGGGGGGGGGGGGGGGGGGGGGGGGGGGGGGGGGGGGGGGGGGGGGGGGGGGGGGGGGGGGGGGGGGGGGGGGGGGGGGGGGGGGGGGGGGGGGGGGGGGGGGGGGGGGGGGGGGGGGGGGGGGGGGGGGGGGGGGGGGGGGGGGGGGGGGGGGGGGGGGGGGGGGGGGGGGGGGGGGGGGGGGGGGGGGGGGGGGGGGGGCTCCGATCCAGCAAAGCTTCGGGGAGGAATTCCGTCAGCATGACAGCGTGGTGACGATCTTGATGTTCAACCGTCGCAGAGCTTCGCCTAAGCACCGCTACAATATGACCGAGGTGGAATATGGTGGAGGGGGGCACCGCACATGGCTAAGGAACGATCACGAAGATCAACTTGTGTGTTCTAGGGTGCCCCCTTGCCCCCGTATATAAAGGAGCCAAGGGAGGGGGCGGCCGGCCAAGGAGGGCGCGCCAAGGGGGAGTCCTACTCTCACCGGGAGTAGGACTCCCTTCTTTCCTAGTTGGAGAAGGAGAAGTGGGAAAGAGGAGGAAGAGGGAAAGGAAAGGGGGGCGCCGCCCCCTCTCTCCTTGTCCTATTCGGACTAGGGAGGGGAGGGGCGCGCGGCCACCTCTTGCCTCCTTTCCTCTTCTCCCTTAGGGCCCATGTAGGCCCAATAACCCCCGGGGGGTTCCGATAACCCCCCGGTACTCCGGTAAAATCCCGGGGGGGGGGGGGGGGGGGGGGGGGGGGGGGGGGGGGGGGGGGGGGGGGGGGGGGGGGGGGGGGGGGGGGGGGGGGGGGGGGGGGGGGGGGGGGGGGGGGGGGGGGGGGGGGGGGGGGGGGGGGGGGGGGGGGGGGGGGGGGGGGGGGGGGGGGGGGGGGGGGGGGGGGGGGGGGGGGGGGGGGGGGGGGGGGGGGGGGGGGGGGGGGGGGGGGGGGGGGGGGGGGGGGGGGGGGGGGGGGGGGGGGGGGGGGGGGGGGGGGGGGGGGGGGGGGGGGGGGGGGGGGGGGGGGGGGGGGGGGGGGGGGGGGGGGGGGGGGGGGGGGGGGGGGGGGGGGGGGGGGGGGGGGGGGGGGGGGGGGGGGGGGGGGGGGGGGGGGGGGGGGGGGGGGGGGGGGGGGGGGGGGGGGGGGGGGGGGGGGGGGGGGGGGGGGGGCCTTGCAAGCATTTCAACTAATGAGTTAGTTGCGAGATGATGTATTACGAAATGAGTAAAGAGACTTGCCGATAACGAGATTGAACTAGGTATTGAGATACCGACGATCGAATCTCGGGCAAGTAAAATACTGATCACAAAGGGAACAACGTATGTTATTATGCGGTCTGACCGATAAAGATCTTCGTAGAATATGTAGGAGCCAATATGAGCATCCAGGTTCTGCTATTGGTTATTGACCGGAGACGTGTCTCGGTCATGCCTACATTGTTCTCGAACCCGTAGGGTCCGCATGCTTAAGGGTTCGATGACAGTTATATTATGAGTTTATGAGTTTTGATGTACCGAAGTTAGTTCGGAGTCCCGGATGTGATCACGGACATAACGAGGAGTCTCAAAATGGTCGAGACATAAAGATTGATATATTAGACGGCTATATTCGGACACCAGAAGTGTTCCGGGTGATTTCGGAGAAAACCGGAGAGCCGGAGGGTTACCGAAACCCTACCGGGAGAAGTAATGGGCCATATGGGCCTTAGTGGAGAGAGAGAGAGAGGGGCAGCCAGGGTGGGCCGCGCGCCTCCTCCCCCCTGGTCCGAATTGGACTAGGAGAGGGGGGCGGCGCCCCCCTTTCCTTCTCCCTCCCTACTTCCTTACCCCTCCTAGTAGGAGTCCTACTCCTACTAGGAGGAGGACTCCTCCTGGCGCGCCAATAGGGGCCGGCCGACCTCCTCCCCTTGCTCCTTTATATACGGGGGCAGGGGGCACCCCTAGACAGACAAGTTGATCCACGTGATCATATTCTTAGCCGTGTGCGGTGCCCCCTTCCACCATAATCCTCGATAATATTGTAGCGGTGCTTAGGCGAAGCCCTGCAACGGTAGTACATCAAGATCGTCACCATACCGTCGTGCTGACGGAACTCTACCCCGACACTTTGCTGGATCAGAGTCCGGGGATCGTCATCGAGCTGAACGTGTGCTAAAACTCGGAGGTGCCGTAGTTTCGGTGCTTGATCGGTCGGACCGTGAAGACGTACGACTACATCAACCGCGTTGTGCTAACGCTTCCGCTGTCGGTCTACAAGGGTACGTAGATCACACTCTCCCCTCTCATTGCTATGCATCACCATGATCTTGCGTGTGCGTAGGAAAATTTTGAAATTACTACGTTCCCCAACAGATTTGTGCACGACAGGGAAGATCCAGGAGGGGAGGAGGTGGGTATGGCGGGCTGGCGGCAGGAAGGAGGTGGGGATGGTGCGGTCGCTGCTCGAAGGACGGCATGGACTCCATGGGTGTTAGAATCATTACTGTGTAATCTAGATTATTGACTCTAGTGCAAGTGGGAAACTGAAGGAAATATGCCCTAGAGGCAATAATAATGTTATTATTTTATTTCCTTATATCATGATAAATGTTTATCATTCATGCTAGAATTGTATTATCCGGAAACATAATACTTGTGTGAATACATAGACAAACCAAACGTCACTAGTATGCCTCTACTTGACTAGCTCGTTAATCAAAGATGGTTATGTTTCCTAACCATAGACATGTGTTGTCATTTGATTAACGGGATCACATTATTAGGAGAATGATGTGATTGACATGACACATTCCATTAGCTTAGCACCCGATCGTTTAGTATGTTTCTATTGCTTTCTTCATGACTTATACATGTTCCTATGACTATGAGATTATGCAACTCCCATTTGCCGGAGGAACACTTTGTGTGCTACCAAACATCACAACGTAACTGGGTGATTATAAAGGAGCTCTACAGGTGTCTCCAAAGGTGGGGGGGGGGGGGGGGGGGGGGGGGGGGGGGGGGGGGGGGGGGGGGGGGGGGGGGGGGGGGGGGGGGGGGGGGGGGGGGGGGGGGGGGGGGGGGGGGGGGGGGGGGGGGGGGGGGGGGGGGGGGGGGGGGGGGGGGGGGGGGGGGGGGGGGGGGGGGGGGGGGGGGGGGGGGGGGGGGGGGGGGGGGGGGGGGGGGGGGGGGGGGGGGGGGGGGGGGGGGGGGGGGGGGGGGGGGGGGGGGGGGGGGGGGGGGGGGGGGGGGGGGGGGGGGGGGGGGGGGGGGGGGGGGGGGGGGGGGGGGGGGGGGGGGGGGGGGGGGGGGGGGGGGGGGGGGGGGGGGGGGGGGGGGGGGGGGGGGGGGGGGGGGGGGGGGGGGGGGGGGGGGGGGGGGGGGGGGGGGGGGGGGGGGGGGGGGGGGGGGGGGGGGGGGGGGGGGGGGGGGGGGGGGGGGGGGGGGGGGGGGGGGGGGGGGGGGGGGGGGGGGGGGGGGGGGGGGGGGGGGGGGGGGGGGGGGGGGGGGGGGGGGGGGGGGGGGGGGGGGGGGGGGGGGGGGGGGGGGGGGGGGGGGGGGGGGGGGGGGGGGGGGGGGGGGGGGGGGGGGGGGGGGGGGGGGGGGGGGGGGGGGGGGGGGGGGGGGGGGGGGGGGGGGGGGGGGGGGGGGGGGGGGGGGGGGGGGGGGGGGGGGGGGGGGGGGGGGGGGGGGGGGGGGGGGGGGGGGGGGGGGGGGGGGGGGGGGGGGGGGGGGGGGGGGGGGGGGGGGGGGGGGGGGGGGGGGGGGGGGGGGGGGGGGGGGGGGGGGGGGGGGGGGGGGGGGGGGGGGGGGGGGGGGGGGGGGGGGGGGGGGGGGGGGGGGGGGGGGGGGGGGGGGGGGGGGGGGGGGGGGGGGGGGGGGGGGGGGGGGGGGGGGGGGGGGGGGGGGGGGGGGGGGGGGGGGGGGGGGGGGGGGGGGGGGGGGGGGGGGGGGGGGGGGGGGGGGGGGGGGGGGGGGGGGGGGGGGGGGGGGGGGGGGGGGGGGGGGGGGGGGGGGGGGGGGGGGGGGGGGGGGGGGGGGGGGGGGGGGGGGGGGGGGGGGGGGGGGGGGGGGGGGGGGGGGGGGGGGGGGGGGGGGGGGGGGGGGGGGGGGGGGGGGGGGGGGGGGGGGGGGGGGGGGGGGGGGGGGGGGGGGGGGGGGGGGGGGGGGGGGGGGGGGGGGGGGGGGGGGGGGGGGGGGGGGGGGGGGGGGGGGGGGGGGGGGGGGGGGGGGGGGTTGTTTATTTCAAAATAGTTGACAACTTATTCTCCATTGACAGCTTATTTTCATTCTTCAAAGAATGTGCGGAAGATGGTAGACAGAACCTACTACACCGAAGGCTCCGAACTAACTTATCAGGAGAAAAATCATCTGGTCGCATTTTGTACTGATCTTGAGAATTACAATGTCTACAATCGAACTCCTCAACATTATGGTCAATACGTGCCACTAGTGCACGTGTTGAACTACGGTAACTACCATGGAGATACCCTGGTAAGATTTTTGTACTATTACAACATTCATGCATCTTTTTGCACACTTCTAAAACTAGTACATCATATCATTGCTAACTACGAAGTTATTACTATGTTTTTCAATAGATAATCCCGAATGATTGTGTGCCTCATCTGATGTATACACGCAGTAGCCTTCATGTTTTGAACATACAACCAGGTCGTCCTACGAATCTCAACTGTCCATACCGGGTTTCTAAAATAAGTGGAGACATGACAATCAAAGAATGGAAAAAATGTATGGACAGTCGTAAGGAGCTTCTTGGAAGCAACATTCAGCGAAGGGCAAAAATTGGAGACAGGATGATCGCCATTCTTCATAATGGAGAGTCAGGGTCTATATTGTTTTATGCTATTTTACCTTAAGGGTGTTTAGGTCCTACCTGATACTGATGATCATGTGTTAAGAACAATTATGTAGGGTTGGGTTCGATGACTATGAGGATGATGATCGTATGACTTATTATTAATAACGAGTAGAAGTTGTATGATGATGCATGATTAGTAGGACGAGTACTTGTTATTATATATGCTGATGTATGCGAGCATGCATGAGTTATTATATCAGCGGGTAAAATGAACATATATAGCAGCAGCGTTGGTAAACCAAGGATGAAGATATAAGAGAGGACACTTCTCTCTATTAGCTAGCTAATATAACAACCTAAAAATAACCCCCAAAACCCCTAAAGCAGCCAATTTCCAAAAAAAACATGGACTTTTGGTCCCGGTTGGTGCCACCAACCGGGACCAAAGGCCCCCTGACTGGGCTCGGCGCACAGAGCCACGTGGAGGCACATTAGTCCCGGTTCTAGTTTGAACCGGGACTAATGGGTGGAGGTATTAGTAACGGCCCATTAGTCCCGGTTCATGAACTGGGACTAAAGGCCCTCACGAACCGGGACTATTAGGTGTTTTTCTACTAGTGACCACCCCCCTCGAGACCTGCCGCTAGCCCAACCAAAGAGACGAGCAGAAAGGTCCCACCTTTCGCACCCCTGGGCGACCCCCAGCGCCGAGACCCAATAGGTCGGCCACAACGGACGTTTTTCACAATGTGAGCCCAAAACGGACGTCCAACATCTCGTGGAAATGGATGTCCAAACATACACATCCACTAAATCCACCTCCACATTGTCCACGCCTGGACGATGTAAATGGATGACCATTGATGGTATAATTCACTTTTGGAGCTTCACCTTCGGATAGCTTTTGCAAATAGAGGTGAACGTTGAAGAACATTTATGTCATTGAGAGACCCTGGTAAACCAAAGAATGCAATGCCAAATCCAAAGATCCTTCGAAGCAACTGCCTCCAGAATCATTGTGGGCTTATTCACATGACCTTTAAACATGCCATGCCATTTTTTAGGGCAATTTTCCCAAGTCCAATGCATGCAATCTACACCCTAACATACCAGGAAAACCTCTTTGATCCCCTATGTCAAGTAATCTAGCATTATCTTCTTCATTTGGAGATCCCAGATACTGGTAACCAAAGACTTCATAAATAGCTATCACAAACTTTTTGCAAGATGCTAGATTAGTAGATTCTCCAGACCGACAATACTCATCCACGGCATCAGCGGCATATCCTGACGTTAGCAGTCGCATTGCAGTTGTCATCTTTTGCAGAGGATGCAATCCAAGAGCTCCAGCAGAATTTCCTTTTTGCTTAAAATAACTATCATGCTCAAGTACTGCCTCAGCTATGCGATTAAATAAATTGCGAGGCATTCTATACCTGTGCGGATAAACACATATGAGATAGGGAGATGAAAAATAGGCAGATACAGAATATTGTAGGAATACTAGCTTCGACAAAAATAACTTTCCGGAAAGGTGGGATTTTCTTTGAAGTAGTCATCCCACAATAGAACAAATCTAACATCTCTTTCGCGATACAAATATTGCCGTCCCAGTGTGGAACCGCCATGACGTCGAGCATTCGCTTCCTCTTCCTCGTCGCGCTCCGCAAAAGCTGCAAGAATTAGTTCATCGTCGTCCGATGAAGAAGACGACGACGAATTCATGAGCATATCCAAAACAAACCATGTTTCACTCATTGTGTTGTAGGAGAGGAGACAGGGAGACTCGGAAGAGTGATGAGAGAAGCACAAGATAGAATTATTTGAGAGAGGTGAGAAGGGGTGGTATATATAGGCCTGGAATATAGCCGTTGGAATAGAGCCGTTTGAAATAGAGCCGTTTGGAAAGTGTCTGTTGAAAGTATAGCCGTTTGAAAAGTAGCCGTTAACACTGTAATAAGTAAATTATTGAATTACTATTAAAATGGTGGTTGAATTGGTATTTACAAAATAATACTAAAATATATGAGAGAGAATATAGACGTTCTGTTGCAAAACTGGATGTCTATATGAGCGAATCTTTTTAGACCATTGTCTATATGGATATATAGACATCCGAATATACACATGCTATTGGAGATGCTCAGCTTCCTATGCAATATATGCTCTTTGCACTCCTTTTGTACATCATAATTAGCTGTATTTTTCTATTAGTGTTAACCAATGGAACAGGCCAAATCCTATTATTGAACTTTTATCAGGACATGAATAAAGCGAAGCTCACACCATTCGATGGCCTCTGCGCTCCAAAAATATAAAATCCTATGAACCTGAATGACAGTGGACATACTTTACACGCAAAGTCTCACCAGAAATATATCTTTCTCTCGGATGACTATCTGGTTACAGAGTTCACCCTATGAAGATTTTGGAGGCTCCAAAATACAATGATAGATTATAACATGGAATTAAGAATCAATGGATTGACAGAGTAGAGAACCTGTAAGCAGACAATAATCTAGCTAGAAATGCTAGGAGCAGCATGGTACTCATACACTACATATGTTTTTTTGAATGAAAGGGGTTTCCCCCGGTTCCCTTTTAGTGAATGAAGCCAAAGCCCATACACTACATAAACTGTAACAGTCAAGAGCATAATTAATGCTCCTGATTCTGAATGAATGTATTGCTCCATACAGTTTACGGTTTGCACCTTAACATGTAACGCTAACTAATGGAAAGTTCTGACCGGCTCTATGCCTACTAAAAATAAACAGCAAGATGATGCAGCCATGTATGAACAGATATGCTATTGACCTATTGTACACTTTGCCATTCAGCTATTTAGGAGTATCATGAAGCCTGGTGCTAGCTCTTATTGGACACATTTCAATTTTGTCTTGCTTGCTCCTTACTATACCTGAAAAGTAAAAAAAAAAAGGTTGATACTTACTGCAAATATACAAATCCAACATATAACTGAGGACAAATTTCTAGAAGTAACACGTTCTAATTTATTGTTGTAAATTAAAAGCAATGTGGCATTAGACATCTGAAATGCATGTCACATGTGTACACATATACAGATATATTATAACTTATACTTCAACACTATAATTCAGATGGTGTAAGAGGCTCATTTCAAGGGATGCAACAGGCCAACATCTACCAGTTGGGGATATTTACCAATCTGTAGCAACACTGGATGCACACCAGTTAAAAATGTGATCTAGAAACATGTACTTACAAAACATATAACATATTTCTGTCTCAAATTTGTATCCTTGCAAACCTACAATAAACCTTAAGCATGTTGAAACACAAAAAATCTAGCACTTTTTCCTGAAATACAAATAAGACAGTTAATCATAGACAAATGTATATAGAACTTGCTTCAATGCCGTTGGTTAAATACTTCTAGACGGCCACCGCATGACACGCTGGGCCTTCTTCTGGAGTAGTAAACTAACTTCAGCAAACCAGAGAACAATTCAGGGATACAAGGCTAATGACATATACATATTGGACTTACACAATGTTAAATCATGCCTAGTAGCTGGTAGGAACACACATCAACATATTGATTCAGTGAAAAAAGACCGGTCATTTACGAAAATGCTCAGATTAACCATGTGTAATCAGTTTGTAGAAGTCATATATATATATACGGTTATACCAAAATGTCACCTATCCATGATGATACTTAACTATATATATGTACAAAATGAAGTCCCCTCATGCATCTATTTATCACTTTGTGATTTTTTTGTTTTTTTAACACAGTACAGAAGCAAGTGCTCGGTGAAAAAAGACCGGTAATTTACAAAAATGCTCGGATTAACCATGTGTAATCAGTTTGTAGAAGTCATATATATACTGTTGTACCAAAATGTCACCTATCCATGATGACACTTAACTATATATGTACAAAATGAAGTCCCCTCGTGCATCTATTTTACACTTTGTGATTTTTTTTCTTTAACACAGTACAGACGCAAGTGCTCGGTGAAAAAAGACTGTTAATTTACGAAAATGCTCGGATTAACCATGTGTAATCAGTTTGTAGAAGTCATATATATACGGTTATACCAAAGTGTCACCTATCCATGGGGGGGGGGGGGGGGGGGGGGGGGGGGGGGGGGGGGGGGGGGGGGGGGGGGGGGGGGGGGGGGGGGGGGGGGGGGGGGGGGGGGGGGGGGGGGGGGGGGGGGGGGGGGGGGGGGGGGGGGGGGGGGGGGGGGGGGGGGGGGGGGGGGGGGGGGGGGGGGGGGGGGGGGGGGGGGGGGGGGGGGGGGGGGGGGGGGGGGGGGGGGGGGGGGGGGGGGGGGGGGGGGGGGGGGGGGGGGGGGGGGGGGGGGGGGGGGGGGGGGGGGGGGGGGGGGGGGGGGGGGGGGGGGGGGGGGGGGGGGGGGGGGGGGGGGGGGGGGGGGGGGGGGGGGGGGGGGGGGGGGGGGGGGGGGGGGGGGGGGGGGGGGGGGGGGGGGGGGGGGGGGGGGGGGGGGGGGGGGGGGGGGGGGGGGGGGGGGGGGGGGGGGGGGGGGGGGGGGGGGGGGGGGGGGGGGGGGGGGGGGGGGGGGGGGGGGGGGGGGGGGGGGGGGGGGGGGGGGGGGGGGGGGGGGGGGGGGGGGGGGGGGGGGGGGGGGGGGGGGGGGGGGGGGGGGGGGGGGGGGGGGGGGGGGGGGGGGGGGGGGGGGGGGGGGGGGGGGGGGGGGGGGGGGGGGGGGGGGGGGGGGGGGGGGGGGGGGGGGGGGGGGGGGGGGGGGGGGGGGGGGGGGGGGGGGGGGGGGGGGGGGGGGGGGGGGGGGGGGGGGGGGGGGGGGGGGGGGGGGGGGGGGGGGGGGGGGGGGGGGGGGGGGGGGGGGGGGGGGGGGGGGGGGGGGGGGGGGGGGGGGGGGGGGGGGGGGGGGGGGGGGGGGGGGGGGGGGGGGGGGGGGGGGGGGGGGGGGGGGGGGGGGGGGGGGGGGGGGGGGGGGGGGGGGGGGGGGGGGGGGGGGGGGGGGGGGGGGGGGGGGGGGGGGGGGGGGGGGGGGGGGGGGGGGGGGGGGGGGGGGGGGGGGGGGGGGGGGGGGGGGGGGGGGGGGGGGGGGGGGGGGGGGGGGGGGGGGGGGGGGGGGGGGGGGGGGGGGGGGGGGGGGGGGGGGGGGGGGGGGGGGGGGGGGGGGGGGGGGGGGGGGGGGGGGGGGGGGGGGGGGGGGGGGGGGGGGGGGGGGGGGGGGGGGGGGGGGGGGGGGGGGGGGGGGGGGGGGGGGGGGGGGGGGGGGGGGGGGGGGGGGGGGGGGGGGGGGGGGGGGGGGGGGGGGGGGGGGGGGGGGGGGGGGGGGGGGGGGGGGGGGGGGGGGGGGGGGGGGGGGGGGGGGGGGGGGGGGGGGGGGGGGGGGGGGGGGGGGGGGGGGGGGGGGGGGGGGGGGGGGGGGGGGGGGGGGGGGGGGGGGGGGGGGGGGGGGGGGGGGGGGGGGGGGGGGGGGGGGGGGGGGGGGGGGGGGGGGGGGGGGGGGGGGGGGGGGGGGGGGGGGGGGGGGGGGGGGGGGGGGGGGGGGGGGGGGGGGGGGGGGGGGGGGGGGGGGGGGGGGGGGGGGGGGGGGGGGGGGGGGGGGGGGGGGGGGGGGGGGGGGGGGGGGGGGGGGGGGGGGGGGGGGGGGGGGGGGGGGGGGGGGGGGGGGGGGGGGGGGGGGGGGGGGGGGGGGGGGGGGGGGGGGGGGGGGGGGGGGGGGGGGGGGGGGGGGGGGGGGGGGGGGGGGGGGGGGGGGGGGGGGGGGGGGGGGGGGGGGGGGGGGGGGGGGGGGGGGGGGGGGGGGGGGGGGGGGGGGGGGGGGGGGGGGGGGGGGGGGGGGGGGGGGGGGGGGGGGGGGGGGGGGGGGGGGGGGGGGGGGGGGGGGGGGGGGGGGGGGGGGGGGGGGGGGGGGGGGGGGGGGGGGGGGGGGGGGGGGGGGGGGGGGGGGGGGGGGGGGGGGGGGGGGGGGGGGGGGGGGGGGGGGGGGGGGGGGGGGGGGGGGGGGGGGGGGGGGGGGGGGGGGGGGGGGGGGGGGGGGGGGGGGGGGGGGGGGGGGGGGGGGGGGGGGGGGGGGGGGGGGGGGGGGGGGGGGGGGGGGGGGGGGGGGGGGGGGGGGGGGGGGGGGGGGGGGGGGGGGGGGGGGGGGGGGGGGGGGGGGGGGGGGGGGGGGGGGGGGGGGGGGGGGGGGGGGGGGGGGGGGGGGGGGGGGGGGGGGGGGGGGGGGGGGGGGGGGGGGGGGGGGGGGGGGGGGGGGGGGGGGGGGGGGGGGGGGGGGGGGGGGGGGGGGGGGGGGGGGGGGGGGGGGGGGGGGGGGGGGGGGGGGGGGGGGGGGGGGGGGGGGGGGGGGGGGGGGGGGGGGGGGGGGGGGGGGGGGGGGGGGGGGGGGGGGGGGGGGGGGGGGGGGGGGGGGGGGGGGGGGGGGGGGGGGGGGGGGGGGGGGGGGGGGGGGGGGGGGGGGGGGGGGGGGGGGGGGGGGGGGGGGGGGGGGGGGGGGGGGGGGGGGGGGGGGGGGGGGGGGGGGGGGGGGGGGGGGGGGGGGGGGGGGGGGGGGGGGGGGGGGGGGGGGGGGGGGGGGGGGGGGGGGGGGGGGGGGGGGGGGGGGGGGGGGGGGGGGGGGGGGGGGGGGGGGGGGGGGGGGGGGGGGGGGGGGGGGGGGGGGGGGGGGGGGGGGGGGGGGGGGGGGGGGGGGGGGGGGGGGGGGGGGGGGGGGGGGGGGGGGGGGGGGGGGGGGGGGGGGGGGGGGGGGGGGGGGGGGGGGGGGGGGGGGGGGGGGGGGGGGGGGGGGGGGGGGGGGGGGGGGGGGGGGGGGGGGGGGGGGGGGGGGGGGGGGGGGGGGGGGGGGGGGGGGGGGGGGGGGGGGGGGGGGGGGGGGGGGGGGGGGGGGGGGGGGGGGGGGGGGGGGGGGGGGGGGGGGGGGGGGGGGGGGGGGGGGGGGGGGGGGGGGGGGGGGGGGGGGGGGGGGGGGGGGGGGGGGGGGGGGGGGGGGGGGGGGGGGGGGGGGGGGGGGGGGGGGGGGGGGGGGGGGGGGGGGGGGGGGGGGGGGGGGGGGGGGGGGGGGGGGGGGGGGGGGGGGGGGGGGGGGGGGGGGGGGGGGGGGGGGGGGGGGGGGGGGGGGGGGGGGGGGGGGGGGGGGGGGGGGGGGGGGGGGGGGGGGGGGGGGGGGGGGGGGGGGGGGGGGGGGGGGGGGGGGGGGGGGGGGGGGGGGGGGGGGGGGGGGGGGGGGGGGGGGGGGGGGGGGGGGGGGGGGGGGGGGGGGGGGGGGGGGGGGGGGGGGGGGGGGGGGGGGGGGGGGGGGGGGGGGGGGGGGGGGGGGGGGGGGGGGGGGGGGGGGGGGGGGGGGGGGGGGGGGGGGGGGGGGGGGGGGGGGGGGGGGGGGGGGGGGGGGGGGGGGGGGGGGGGGGGGGGGGGGGGGGGGGGGGGGGGGGGGGGGGGGGGGGGGGGGGGGGGGGGGGGGGGGGGGGGGGGGGGGGGGGGGGGGGGGGGGGGGGGGGGGGGGGGGGGGGGGGGGGGGGGGGGGGGGGGGGGGGGGGGGGGGGGGGGGGGGGGGGGGGGGGGGGGGGGGGGGGGGGGGGGGGGGGGGGGGGGGGGGGGGGGGGGGGGGGGGGGGGGGGGGGGGGGGGGGGGGGGGGGGGGGGGGGGGGGGGGGGGGGGGGGGGGGGGGGGGGGGGGGGGGGGGGGGGGGGGGGGGGGGGGGGGGGGGGGGGGGGGGGGGGGGGGGGGGGGGGGGGGGGGGGGGGGGGGGGGGGGGGGGGGGGGGGGGGGGGGGGGGGGGGGGGGGGGGGGGGGGGGGGGGGGGGGGGGGGGGGGGGGGGGGGGGGGGGGGGGGGGGGGGGGGGGGGGGGGGGGGGGGGGGGGGGGGGGGGGGGGGGGGGGGGGGGGGGGGGGGGGGGGGGGGGGGGGGGGGGGGGGGGGGGGGGGGGGGGGGGGGGGGGGGGGGGGGGGGGGGGGGGGGGGGGGGGGGGGGGGGGGGGGGGGGGGGGGGGGGGGGGGGGGGGGGGGGGGGGGGGGGGGGGGGGGGGGGGGGGGGGGGGGGGGGGGGGGGGGGGGGGGGGCATGAAGGCTACCACGCGTATACATCAGATGAGGCACACAATCATTCGGGATTATCTGTTGAAAAACATAATAATAACTTTGTAGTTAGCAATGATGTACTAGTTTTAGAAGTGTGCAAAAAGATGCACGGATGTTGTAATAGTAAAAAATAATCTTACCAGGGTATCTCCATGGTAGTTACCGTAGTTCAACACGTGCACTAGTGGCACGTATTGACCATAATGTTGAGGAGTTTGATTGTAGATATTGTAATTCTCAAGATCAGTACAAAATCCGACCAGATGATTTTTCTCCTGATAAGTTAATTCGGAGCCTTCGGTGTAGTACGTTCTGTCTACCATCTTCCGCACATTCTTTGAAGAATGAAAATAAGCGGGGGGGGGGGGGGGCAATGGAAATAAGTTGTCAACTATTTTGAAATAAACAATATAAATTACTTAATAACTATGTTAAGCTCACATGGGGGAAGAATTGGAGGTGTATCCACAAGGACCCAAATCGAAGGTCTCTCTTGCTCGATTGTAGGATCACCAAGATCCATGGTGACAAGCATACCCTCATCAAGACCATACATCTTGCAAAGTGCTTCCCAATTTTTGCAACCAAAATGGGTTACACTCTGAGCATTGTACAACTTTACTTGAAAATCCACACCATGATGGGTACTTAGGATAATTTTTTTGGTTTCGAAACTTTCATGGTCTTCAAAACCCATCCTCTCCAAGACATAGCGTCTTGCAAAGCATGGGATAAGCTAGTCGAATTGGAAAAGATGAAAAATATTGTCATGATTAAAATAGTTGAAGTCATGAGTAATTACGAAAAAAACTTTTATCGTCGGTTGCGTACCGTATGAACATCGAAGGTCTCCTCGAGCTTAATGCTGAAGCGACGATCTTCGTCCAGCACAATGAACCTGTCGCAGATACCTCGGTCGTCGTGGCACCAGTCGCACTCCCCCGGGCGGTTTTCGTCGTCCGATGAGTACGACATTTCCGGCCTACGTTCATAATTCAAATATTAAACTAGATCATTATTATTAATCACGGGTTGACTATCGATGATCGATGTACGTACGTAGCTCCTCTTTCATTCCCGAATGCATTATTATACCAAATTGTCTAGCACACGGGAATGAAGGAGAACTTATCCAATATGAGCATTCAATAAGCAAAACCAAATCATAAAATAAGCAAAACCAAATCATAAAATAAAGTATAGTATTCAAATTAGCATGCATTCAATAATTATAAGCAAAAGTACATCATCTCTTGGTGTCCGTACATCGT
>JAAAWM010009798.1:0-28558 GCA_036873465.1 Thinopyrum obtusiflorum
ACCAAAGGCAATTCCTCTGCCATGGGAGCAGATGTCTCTACGGCCAGGGCTTGACGTCCTGCCGGAGTCTGCTGCCCCATGGCAGGCTCAGTGTCCATGGCAACATCCTTGCTGGCGGCTCCTAGGAGCTCGGCGGGAAAGTACTTGCCGGGGCCTGATTTCCGCCGCTTGGTCTACCCTGTCGATGGTTCAACGGATGGTTGAGTTAATCGAAGCACAAAAGTACCTAGTTCCACAGGCAATTTGAAGGCAGCGCGTTTCGACAAGTAGTCGGTGATGCCGTTCTCCACCCGGGGAACATGCTCCGCTTGTATACCGTCAAAATGCTCTTCCAGCTTCCTCACTTCATCTACATAGGTCTCCATTAATGGGCTTCGATAATCTTTGTTAACTTGTTTGATGACAAGCTGTGAATCACCCCTGATGATGATCTTCTTGATTCCGAGGTCTGACGTGATCCTGAGACCGGCAAGCAACCCCTCGTATTCAGCAGTGTTGTTTGTTGACATCTCCCTGGGAAAGTGCATCTGGACTACATACTTGAGGTGCTCTCCGGTGGGTGCAATGGGCAGCACACCAGCACCGGCGCCTTGCAGCGAGAAAGCCCCGTCAAAGTACATAATCCAGTCGCGACTTGTTTCCTTGCCGGGAAGACTGGTCTCCTGGACCTCCTCGTCGGGCGTTGAGGTCCATTCTGTAATGAACTTTGCCAAGACTCTACTCTGGATTGTCGAAGTACTTCCAAACTTCAAACCAAAGCTCAACAGTTCCAAGGCCCATTCCACAATCCTCCCGGTTGCATCTGGGTTATGCAATATCCGTTGCAATGGGAGGCGGGTGACGATGGTGATTTCATGTGCTTGGAAGTAATGACGCAACTTCATCGAGGCCATAAGGAGGCCGAAGAGCAATTTATGCACGCCGGAGTACCTTGATCTAGCCCCCTGCAAGAGGGAGCTAACAAAGTAAACCGGGTGCTGCATCATCTTCTTCTTCTGCACCACTTCAGGGGGGGGGGGGGGGGGGGGGGGGGGGGGGGGGGGGGGGGGGGGGGGGGGGGGGGGGGGGGGGGGGGGGGGGGGGGGGGGGGGGGGGGGGGGGGGGGGGGGGGGGGGGGGGGGGGGGGGGGGGGGGGGGGGGGGGGGGGGGGGGGGGGGGGGGGGGGGGGGGGGGGGGGGGGGGGGGGGGGGGGGGGGGGGGGGGGGGGGGGGGGGGGGGGGGGGGGGGGGGGGGGGGGGGGGGGGGGGGGGGGGGGGGGGGGGGGGGGGGGGGGGGGGGGGGGGGGGGGGGGGGGGGGGGGGGGGGGGGGGGGGGGGGGGGGGGGGGGGGGGGGGGGGGGGGGGGGGGGGGGGGGGGGGGGGGGGGGGGGGGGGGGGGGGGGGGGGGGGGGGGGGGGGGGGGGGGGGGGGGGGGGGGGGGGGGGGGGGGGGGGGGGGGGGGGGGGGGGGGGGGGGGGGGGGGGGGGGGGGGGGGGGGGGGGGGGGGGGGGGGGGGGGGGGGGGGGGGGGGGGGGGGGGGGGGGGGGGGGGGGGGGGGGGGGGGGGGGGGGGGGGGGGGGGGGGGGGGGGGGGGGGGGGGGGGGGGGGGGGGGGGGGGGGGGGGGGGGGGGGGGGGGGGGGGGGGGGGGGGGGGGGGGGGGGGGGGGGGGGGGGGGGGGGGGGGGGGGGGGGGGGGGGGGGGGGGGGGGGGGGGGGGGGGGGGGGGGGGGGGGGGGGGGGGGGGGGGGGGGGGGGGGGGGGGGGGGGGGGGGGGGGGGGGGGGGGGGGGGGGGGGGGGGGGGGGGGGGGGGGGGGGGGGGGGGGGGGGGGGGGGGGGGGGGGGGGGGGGGGGGGGGGGGGGGGGGGGGGGGGGGGGGGGGGGGGGGGGGGGGGGGGGGGGGGGGGGGGGGGGGGGGGGGGGGGGGGGGGGGGGGGGGGGGGGGGGGGGGGGGGGGGGGGGGGGGGGGGGGGGGGGGGGGGGGGGGGGGGGGGGGGGGGGGGGGGGGGGGGGGGGGGGGGGGGGGGGGGGGGGGGGGGGGGGGGGGGGGGGGGGGGGGGGGGGGGGGGGGGGGGGGGGGGGGGGGGGGGGGGGGGGGGGGGGGGGGGGGGGGGGGGGGGGGGGGGGGGGGGGGGGGGGGGGGGGGGGGGGGGGGGGGGGGGGGGGGGGGGGGGGGGGGGGGGGGGGGGGGGGGGGGGGGGGGGGGGGGGGGGGGGGGGGGGGGGGGGGGGGGGGGGGGGGGGGGGGGGGGGGGGGGGGGGGGGGGGGGGGGGGGGGGGGGGGGGGGGGGGGGGGGGGGGGGGGGGGGGGGGGGGGGGGGGGGGGGGGGGGGGGGGGGAGGATATCTCTGGGAAATAAGAAGAGTCAGGTAAGATCCTGGGAAAAGACCTGTGGGTTAGGGCCCACTCAAAAGAAACACCGTTGAGGGATTTAAAAGAGAGAATGCACCGATTGAATTAAATGGCTTGAATGAGATAAACAACCTCGAAATAGATTGAACGGATCTTGAATGACAAGACGAGCCTTTTGAGAAAGCTTTGAGCACGCCGGAACAAATGAATAGTGAGAAGTGAATGATTAAGAATTTCACCGGCATGAGAACGCATTGAAATGAGGAAAAGGGTATGATCAACACCAAAAGCTTGATTTGAATCCACCGGAGAAGAAAAGAATGACGAATGACGAACTTGAGGCTCCGTTAGTATCTTCATGAGAATCACCGGATAAGAACATTGAAGGAAAAGGATGGAGAGACTTCACATCAATAAGATGGATACTTGATCAAGAAATCTGAATCCTTCAAGAAAACAATGGTGGGTGGGTGGGAAAACACTATTGAGAATGAAACGAACACCGTTGACAAGAAATGATAATTGATCTTGCTGATGTTGAAATGATCGGATCCACTTGAAGAGAAAACACGCCGGTGAAAATGATTGACATGACAATCTCGATTATAATGGGGGGGGGGGGGGGGGGGGGGGGGGGGGGGGGGGGGGGGGGGGGGGGGGGGGGGGGGGGGGGGGGGGGGGGGGGGGGGGGGGGGGGGGGGGGGGGGGGGGGGGGGGGGGGGGGGGGGGGGGGGGGGGGGGGGGGGGGGGGGGGGGGGGGGGGGGGGGGGGGGGGGGGGGGGGGGGGGGGGGGGGGGGGGGGGGGGGGGGGGGGGGGGGGGGGGGGGGGGGGGGGGGGGGGGGGGGGGGGGGGGGGGGGGGGGGGGGGGGGGGGGGGGGGGGGGGGGGGGGGGGGGGGGGGGGGGGGGGGGGGGGGGGGGGGGGGGGGGGGGGGGGGGGGGGGGGGGGGGGGGGGGGGGGGGGGGGGGGGGGGGGGGGGGGGGGGGGGGGGGGGGGGGGGGGGGGGGGGGGGGGGGGGGGGGGGGGGGGGGGGGGGGGGGGGGGGGGGGGGGGGGGGGGGGGGGGGGGGGGGGGGGGGGGGGGGGGGGGGGGGGGGGGGGGGGGGGGGGGGGGGGGGGGGGGGGGGGGGGGGGGGGGGGGGGGGGGGGGGGGGGGGGGGGGGGGGGGGGGGGGGGGGGGGGGGGGGGGGGGGGGGGGGGGGGGGGGGGGGGGGGGGGGGGGGGGGGGGGGGGGGGGGGGGGGGGGGGGGGGGGGGGGGGGGGGGGGGGGGGGGGGGGGGGGGGGGGGGGGGGGGGGGGGGGGGGGGGGGGGGGGGGGGGGGGGGGGGGGGGGGGGGGGGGGGGGGGGGGGGGGGGGGGGGGGGGGGGGGGGGGGGGGGGGGGGGGGGGGGGGGGGGGGGGGGGGGGGGGGGGGGGGGGGGGGGGGGGGGGGGGGGGGGGGGGGGGGGGGGGGGGGGGGGGGGGGGGGGGGGGGGGGGGGGGGGGGGGGGGGGGGGGGGGGGGGGGGGGGGGGGGGGGGGGGGGGGGGGGGGGGGGGGGGGGGGGGGGGGGGGGGGGGGGGGGGGGGGGGGGGGGGGGGGGGGGGGGGGGGGGGGGGGGGGGGGGGGGGGGGGGGGGGGGGGGGGGGGGGGGGGGGGGGGGGGGGGGGGGGGGGGGGGGGGGGGGGGGGGGGGGGGGGGGGGGGGGGGGGGGGGGGGGGGGGGGGGGGGGGGGGGGGGGGGGGGGGGGGGGGGGGGGGGGGGGGGGGGGGGGGGGGGGGGGGGGGGGGGGGGGGGGGGGGGGGGGGGGGGGGGGGGGGGGGGGGGGGGGGGGGGGGGGGGGGGGGGGGGGGGGGGGGGGGGGGGGGGGGGGGGGGGGGGGGGAATAAGAAAGGGATAAAGAGTTGGCTTAAAATCGCCACTTCATATAATACATAAATATAGCATTACATCATCCAGAATACAATCAAGATCTGACTACGGAACCAAATGAAGAAAGACAACCCCTAATGCTAGATCCCCGATCGCCCTGACTGGGCTCCACTACTGATCAACTGGAAAACGAAACAACACAACGAACACGATCTTCATCGAGCTCCTCCTTGATCTCGGTTGCGTCACCGGCACGGTTATCATCGGCACCTGCATCTGGTTTTGGATGTAATCTGTGAGTCACGGGGACTCAGCAATCTCACACCCTTGCGATCAAGACTATTTAAGCTTATGGGTAGGAAAGGGTAGTGAGGTGGAGTTACAGCAAGCACTAGCATATATGGTGGCTAACTTACGCAAATGAGAGCGAGAAGAGAAGCAAAGCACGGTTGTGAACTAGAAGTGATCAAGAAGGGATCCTGAAACTACTTACATTCAAACATAACTCAAGAACCGTGTTCACTTCCCGGACCGGGGGGGGGGGGGGGGGGGGGGGGGGGGGGGGGGGGGGGGGGGGGGGGGGGGGGGGGGGGGGGGGGGGGGGGGGGGGGGGGGGGGGGGGGGGGGGGGGGGGGGGGGGGGGGGGGGGGGGGGGGGGGGGGGGGGGGGGGGGGGGGGGGGGGGGGGGGGGGGGGGGGGGGGGGGGGGGGGGGGGGGGGGGGGGGGGGGGGGGGGGGGGGGGGGGGGGGGGGGGGGGGGGGGGGGGGGGGGGGGGGGGGGGGGGGGGGGGGGGGGGGGGGGGGGGGGGGGGGGGGGGGGGGGGGGGGGGGGGGGGGGGGGGGGGGGGGGGGGGGGGGGGGGGGGGGGGGGGGGGGGGGGGGGGGGGGGGGGGGGGGGGGGGGGGGGGGGGGGGGGGGGGGGGGGGGGGGGGGGGGGGGGGGGGGGGGGGGGGGGGGGGGGGGGGGGGGGGGGGGGGGGGGGGGGGGGGGGGGGGGGGGGGGGGGGGGGGGGGGGGGGGGGGGGGGGGGGGGGGGGGGGGGGGGGGGGGGGGGGGGGGGGGGGGGGGGGGGGGGGGGGGGGGGGGGGGGGGGGGGGGGGGGGGGGGGGGGGGGGGGGGGGGGGGGGGGGGGGGGGGGGGGGGGGGGGGGGGGGGGGGGGGGGGGGGGGGGGGGGGGGGGGGGGGGGGGGGGGGGGGGGGGGGGGGGGGGGGGGGGGGGGGGGGGGGGGGGGGGGGGGGGGGGGGGGGGGGGGGGGGGGGGGGGGGGGGGGGGGGGGGGGGGGGGGGGGGGGGGGGGGGGGGGGGGGGGGGACAATATCCATGTTCCAACAAGGAACAAACATCAACTTCACCTGCAACTAGCAACACTATAAGAGGGGTTGAGCAAAGCGGTAACATAGCCAAACAACAGTTTGGTAGGAAAGGTGGGTTAGAGGCTTGACATGGGAATATGGGAGGCATGATATAGCAAGTGGTAGGTATCGCGGCATAGCAATAAAGCGAGCAACTAGCAAGCAAAGATTGAAGTGATTTCGAGGGAATGGTTATCTTGCCTGAAATCCCGTAAGGAAGAAGAACGAGTCCATGAAGAAGACAGACGGACATAGTCGAACGGGTCCTCACAAACGCGACGTTATCGGAACTAACCCGAAGAAGCAACACCGGAAAGGAGCAAACAACATAGTAAACAACCATCACATAATCATGGCATTATGCACAACCAAGTATGATGCATGTCCGGTTTAATGAGGCATGGCATGGCAAAATGCACAAACAATCCTACAAATTAAGTGGAGCTCAATATGCAACTCCGTTGCATATTGACGAAACACCACGTGACTTATTTAGTTCTCTTTTGTTTAGGTACCCATCAATATTAAATGTTCTTAAACATGGCAAGGGGTGGAGCAAATGAAAAACTACCTATCTAGGCAAGTTTAAATGAGGCCGGAACAACAAACAACAAGTCCGGAAAAATTCTCATGTGCATATTTTAGGTTTGGTACTGTTCTGGGGGGGGGGGGGGGGGGGGGGGGGGGGGGGGGGGGGGGGGGGGGGGGGGGGGGGGGGGGGGGGGGGGGGGGGGGGGGGGGGGGGGGGGGGGGGGGGGGGGGGGGGGGGGGGGGGGGGGGGGGGGGGGGGGGGGGGGGGGGGGGGGGGGGGGGGGGGGGGGGGGGGGGGGGGGGGGGGGGGGGGGGGGGGGGGGGGGGGGGGGGGGGGGGGGGGGGGGGGGGGGGGGGGGGGGGGGGGGGGGGGGGGGGGGGGGGGGGGGGGGGGGGGGGGGGGGGGGGGGGGGGGGGGGGGGGGGGGGGGGGGGGGGGGGGGGGGGGGGGGGGGGGGGGGGGGGGGGGGGGGGGGGGGGGGGGGGGGGGGGGGGGGGGGGGGGGGGGGGGGGGGGGGGGGGGGGGGGGGGGGGGGGGGGGGGGGGGGGGGGGGGGGGGGGGGGGGGGGGGGGGGGGGGGGGGGGGGGGGGGGGGGGGGGGGGGGGGGGGGGGGGGGGGGGGGGGGGGGGGGGGGGGGGGGGGGGGGGGGGGGGGGGGGGGGGGGGGGGGGGGGGGGGGGGGGGGGGGGGGGGGGGGGGGGGGGGGGGGGGGGGGGGGGGGGGGGGGGGGGGGGGGGGGGGGGGGGGGGGGGGGGGGGGGGGGGGGGGGGGGGGGGGGGGGGGGGGGGGGGGGGGGGGGGGGGGGGGGGGGGGGGGGGGGGGGGGGGGGGGGGGGGGGGGGGGGGGGGGGGGGGGGGGGGGGGGGGGGGGGGGGGGGGGGGGGGGGGGGGGGGGGGGGGGGGGGGGGGGGGGGGGGGGGGGGGGGGGGGGGGGGGGGGGGGGGGGGGGGGGGGGGGGGGGGGGGGGGGGGGGGGGGGGGGGGGGGGGGGGGGGGGGGGGGGGGGGGGGGGGGGGGGGGGGGGGGGGGGGGGGGGGGGGGGGGGGGGGGGGGGGGGGGGGGGGGGGGGGGGGGGGGGGGGGGGGGGGGGGGGGGGGGGGGGGGGGGGGGGGGGGGGGGGGGGGGGGGGGGGGGGGGGGGGGGGGGGGGGGGGGGGGGGGGGGGGGGGGGGGGGGGGGGGGGGGGGGGGGGGGGGGGGGGGGGGGGGGGGGGGGGGGGGGGGGGGGGGGGGGGGGGGGGGGGGGGGGGGGGGGGGGGGGGGGGGGGGGGGGGGGGGGGGGGGGGGGGGGGGGGGGGGGGGGGGGGGGGGGGGGGGGGGGGGGGGGGGGGGGGGGGGGGGGGGGGGGGGGGGGGGGGGGGGGGGGGGGGGGGGGGGGGGGGGGGGGGGGGGGGGGGGGGGGGGGGGGGGGGGGGGGGGGGGGGGGGGGGGGGGGGGGGGGGGGGGGGGGGGGGGGGGGGGGGGGGGGGGGGGGGGGGGGGGGGGGGGGGGGGGGGGGGGGGGGGGGGGGGGGGGGGGGGGGGGGGGGGGGGGGGGGGGGGGGGGGGGGGGGGGGGGGGGGGGGGGGGGGGGGGGGGGGGGGGGGGGGGGGGGGGGGGGGGGGGGGGGGGGGGGGGGGGGGGGGGGGGGGGGGGGGGGGGGGGGGGGGGGGGGGGGGGGGGGGGGGGGGGGGGGGGGGGGGGGGGGGGGGGGGGGGGGGGGGGGGGGGGGGGGGGGGGGGGGGGGGGGGGGGGGGGGGGGGGGGGGGGGGGGGGGGGGGGGGGGGGGGGGGGGGGGGGGGGGGGGGGGGGGGGGGGGGGGGGGGGGGGGGGGGGGGGGGGGGGGGGGGGGGGGGGGGGGGGGGGGGGGGGGGGGGGGGGGGGGGGGGGGGGGGGGGGGGGGGGGGGGGGGGGGGGGGGGGGGGGGGGGGGGGGGGGGGGGGGGGGGGGGGGGGGGGGGGGGGGGGGGGGGGGGGGGGGGGGGGGGGGGGGGGGGGGGGGGGGGGGGGGGGGGGGGGGGGGGGGGGGGGGGGGGGGGGGGGGGGGGGGGGGGGGGGGGGGGGGGGGGGGGGGGGGGGGGGGGGGGGGGGGGGGGGGGGGGGGGGGGGGGGGGGGGGGGGGGGGGGGGGGGGGGGGGGGGGGGGGGGGGGGGGGGGGGGGGGGGGGGGGGGGGGGGGGGGGGGGGGGGGGGGGGGGGGGGGGGGGGGGGGGGGGGGGGGGGGGGGGGGGGGGGGGGGGGGGGGGGGGGGGGGGGGGGGGGGGGGGGGGGGGGGGGGGGGGGGGGGGGGGGGGGGGGGGGGGGGGGGGGGGGGGGGGGGGGGGGGGGGGGGGGGGGGGGGGGGGGGGGGGGGGGGGGGGGGGGGGGGGGGGGGGGGGGGGGGGGGGGGGGGGGGGGGGGGGGGGGGGGGGGGGGGGGGGGGGGGGGGGGGGGGGGGGGGGGGGGGGGGGGGGGGGGGGGGGGGGGGGGGGGGGGGGGGGGGGGGGGGGGGGGGGGGGGGGGGGGGGGGGGGGGGGGGGGGGGGGGGGGGGGGGGGGGGGGGGGGGGGGGGGGGGGGGGGGGGGGGGGGGGGGGGGGGGGGGGGGGGGGGGGGGGGGGGGGGGGGGGGGGGGGGGGGGGGGGGGGGGGGGGGGGGGGGGGGGGGGGGGGGGGGGGGGGGGGGGGGGGGGGGGGGGGGGGGGGGGGGGGGGGGGGGGGGGGGGGGGGGGGGGGGGGGGGGGGGGGGGGGGGGGGGGGGGGGGGGGGGGGGGGGGGGGGGGGGGGGGGGGGGGGGGGGGGGGGGGGGGGGGGGGGGGGGGGGGGGGGGGGGGGGGGGGGGGGGGGGGGGGGGGGGGGGGGGGGGGGGGGGGGGGGGGGGGGGGGGGGGGGGGGGGGGGGGGGGGGGGGGGGGGGGGGGGGGGGGGGGGGGGGGGGGGGGGGGGGGGGGGGGGGGGGGGGGGGGGGGGGGGGGGGGGGGGGGGGGGGGGGGGGGGGGGGGGGGGGGGGGGGGGGGGGGGGGGGGGGGGGGGGGGGGGGGGGGGGGGGGGGGGGGGGGGGGGGGGGGGGGGGGGGGGGGGGGGGGGGGGGGGGGGGGGGGGGGGGGGGGGGGGGGGGGGGGGGGGGGGGGGGGGGGGGGGGGGGGGGGGGGGGGGGGGGGGGGGGGGGGGGGAAGTTATCAAGAATGAGATATTTGAAATCCATCAATCTCGTCATTGGTATTATCTTGGGTTATATTTCACCTAAAGCTTTCCCTAAGGATTGTTGCTATTATGGTGCTTATAATTGACCCAAGTTCTTTTATCCTCCCGGTGGGTTAATTTTCTCGTCTCCTTGTTGATATCAATCCAATCTATTTGTTTTCCGTTAGTGGCAGAATTTCACCTCAGTTTGAGATGTTTTCCATAAGCCCACTTCAAGCTTATCTTTCCGTTGTTGGCTTTCCAACAACTCTGCTCTAGCATTTGTGGTAAGCGCGCTATCTCAAGATCTTGTTTTCCCTCCGTTCATTCCATCCCACTCTTTTATTTCATTCCGAAGGCTTTGTATTGTTGCTATATTCACCCATCATCTCGTTTTGTCAAATACCATGTTATGTTCGTGCTTATCCTTTTAACCGGAGTGTCGTGTCCTCTTTTCAAGTATCCTCTCATCTTGTCAAGATCATGTTTAATTCCTTTCATTTACAGTCGGAGTGTTGTCCAAATTATTTCATTCTTTTTCCTTCTCTATCTTGCTTTAACCGGAGTGTTGTCGCTATTATTCCTCTTCTAACCGGACTCTCACCCAAGTGCTTTCATTTTTCCGAGCTCATATTCTTTACTTTCCATTTCTAACCGGAGTGTTGTCGTAATTGATCCTTATCGTTCCTTGTACATCTCGTTTCAACCGGAGTGCTTGCATGTACTTCTTGTCCATTGCAACCCTTTTCTTATGTCTTTCAACCTACAAGGTTCTAGTAATGTTCCTTGTTCCTCTTTCCTAACGGAGTGTTTTCAACCTTGTTCATCTTCGTTGTTTTTCTTTCTTTCAATTTGTTCAACCTCGTAAGGTTCTCTGGTTTCACTCATTTGTCAAAGAAGCAACTTAGTTTTACCTCTTATCTACCTCTTCCTTTTCCCTGGGGGGGGGGGGGGGGGGTTCTGAATCTTGCAAGCTGGGAAACACAGCATGATGATGCAGAGGACAACTGTGACGCCCCGAGACCGATGCTCGAGAAGACTTCCATATGTTCCGGGTTTCGCTGTGTGTTTCTTTTGTGCCTCCCCTTTTATTTTATGTTGCATTGCATCATGTCATCATGCCATCATCTCCTAAATCTTTTGCAACTCTCTAAATAAATTGCATGGATCTTCGGTCCATTTAAACCAAGGGAATTCATATGGTGATTCTCTTTATAACATATCCTCCTGATATTAGGGAGCTATATTAAATAATCCATTCTTATGGAATCACCTAAAACACACTTGCAAAATTTCCCCATGCCTTTGTTATCTCGCTTCTTGACCTCAAACTTTGCCCATAAATTCTTTCTTCATTTTTCGGACCTCCACCAAAAATCCAAACATTTTTGGACACCTCTATTTCCTAGCCCTTGTTCAAACCATTTGAATTAAATTCAAATGACTTTGAATTAAATCCTTACAATCATGCCTCTCCTATTTTTCTTGGAACCAGCGCATTTTTGCGAGTCCGAGAATATTATCTACGTGCGCTAATTCTTTGCCTAACCCCCTCCCTCTTTTCTTTTCTTCCCCAATTTTTGTTTTATGCTTAGAGAGAAGAGAGAGTGAGAGAGAGAAAGAGCCCAGCCAAGATCCAGGCGCAGCCCCTTCTCTTCTGGGCCGGCCTTTTGGCCCACCTAATCCTAACCCTAGGCCGATCCCAACTCCCTCGTTCTCTCCCTCATTCTCTCCCCTCGCGTCGCCAAGGAGCCCGATCCCGCTCGTCCCCATCTCCCTCTCGACCCCTTCCTCCCGATCCCACACAACCGCCACTGCCGAAGCTCCTCCTCCCCTTGCCTCCACGCCATGGCGCGGTGCCTCCGCCCTGCTGCTTCGTCCATGACCTCCGCCGGACCTCTCCTCCACCTCCGCGGGGGGGGGGGGGGGGGGGGGGGGGGGGGGGGGGGGGGGGGGGGGGGGGGGGGGGGGGGGGGGGGGGGGGGGGGGGGGGGGGGGGGGGGGGGGGGGGGGGGGGGGGGGGGGGGGGGGGGGGGGGGGGGGGGGGGGGGGGGGGGGGGGGGGGGGGGGGGGGGGGGGGGGGGGGGGGGGGGGGGGGGGGGGGGGGGGGGGGGGGGGGGGGGGGGGGGGGGGGGGGGGGGGGGGGGGGGGGGGGGGGGGGGGGGGGGGGGGGGGGGGGGGGGGGGGGGGGGGGGGGGGGGGGGGGGGGGGGGGGGGGGGGGGGGGGGGGGGGGGGGGGGGGGGGGGGGGGGGGGGGGGGGGGGGGGGGGGGGGGGGGGGGGGGGGGGGGGGGGGGGGGGGGGGGGGGGGGGGGGGGGGGGGGGGGGGGGGGGGGGGGGGGGGGGGGGGGGGGGGGGGGGGGGGGGGGGGGGGGGGGGGGGGGGGGGGGGGGGGGGGGGGGGGGGGGGGGGGGGGGGGGGGGGGGGGGGGGGGGGGGGGGGGGGGGGGGGGGGGGGGGGGGGGGGGGGGGGGGGGGGGGGGGGGGGGGGGGGGGGGGGGGGGGGGGGGGGGGGGGGGGGGGGGGGGGGGGGGGGGGGGGGGGGGGGGGGGGGGGGGGGGGGGGGGGGGGGGGGGGGGGGGGGGGGGGGGGGGGGGGGGGGGGGGGGGGGGGGGGGGGGGGGGGGGGGGGGGGGGGGGGGGGGGGGGGGGGGGGGGGGGGGGGGGGGGGGGGGGGGGGGGGGGGGGGGGGGGGGGGGGGGGGGGGGGGGGGGGGGGGGGGGGGGGGGGGGGGGGGGGGGGGGGGGGGGGGGGGGGGGGGGGGGGGGGGGGGGGGGGGGGGGGGGGGGGGGGGGGGGGGGGGGGGGGGGGGGGGGGGGGGGGGGGGGGGGGGGGGGGGGGGGGGGGGGGGGGGGGGGGGGGGGGGGGGGGGGGGGGGGGGGGGGGGGGGGGGGGGGGGGGGGGGGGGGGGGGGGGGGGGGGGGGGGGGGGGGGGGGGGTTTTACTCGTAGCTAGTCTCATCTGAGTGTGCCCTGAGAACGAGATATGTGTAGCTCCTATCAGGATTTGTCGGCACATTCTGGCGGTGTTGCTGGTCTTGTTTTACCTTTGTCGAAATGTCTTGTAACCGGGATTCCGAGTCTGATCGGGTCTTCCCGCTAGAAGGCATGTCCTTCGTTGACCGTGAGAGCTTGTGATGGGCTAAGTTGGGACACCCCTGCAGGGTTTTGAACTTTCGGAAGCCGTGCCCGCGGTTATGGGCACCGTTTCGTTATCGTCGCCGTGGCACCCCTTTCTTTCTACTACGGTGACAAATGCTTCCTAATGCTCTTGTCAACTTTTAATAAAAATTGCATAAACTTGAACATGTCATCCGCATCATGTTAACAACTTTAAGATGGTTAAAATTTGTTGTTGCTTTAAAAATTGCTAATGCATATGGGGACTTACCGGATTTGTTATTTGTTATATCCGGCTCCATTTAAGTTGTTTAGATGATATAGTTTTGTTATGCTTCACCTCTTGCCATGTTAACCAACATTTAATATTGTTGGGTACCTAACCGGGAGAGAACTAAATAATTAATGTGGTGTTCCGTCAATATGCAACTCGTTGCATATTGAGCTCCACTTAATTTGTAGAATTTGCTTGTGCACTTTGCCATGCCATGCATATTTAAACCAGACATGCATCATACTTGGTTGTGCATCATGCCATGTCCATGTGTTGTTTGTTTACTATGTTGTGTGCTTCTTTCCGGTGTTGCTTCTTCGGGTTGGTTCCGGAAACGTCGTGATTGTGAGGACCCGTTCGACTGCGTCCTTTTGTCTTATTCATGGACTTTCCTTGCGGGATTTCAGGCAAGATGACCATAGCCTCGAAATCACTTCTATCTTTGCTTGCTAGTTGCTCGCTCTTTTGCTATGCCTATGCTGCGATACCTACCGCTTGCTTATCATGCCTCCCATATTGTTGAACCAAGCCTCTAACCCACCTTGTCCTAGCAAACCGTTGTTTGGCTATGTTACCGCTTTGCTCAGCCCCTCTTATAGTGTTGTTAGTTGCAGGTGAAGATTGAAGTTTGTTCCTTGTTGGAACATGGAGATGTTGTTCCCTGTTGGAACATGTTTACTTGTTGGGATATCACAATATATCTTATTTAATTAATGCATCTATATACTTGGTAAAGGGTGGAAGACTCGGCCTTATGCCTGGTGTTTTGTTCCACTCTTGCCGCCCTAGTTTCCGTCATATTGGTGTTATGTTCCCGGATTTTGCGTTCCTTACGCGGTTGGGTTATAATGGGAACCTCTTAGCAGTTCGCCTTGAATAAAACTCCTCCAGCAATGCCCAACATTGGTTTTACCATTTGCCACCTAGCCTTTTCTTTCCCTTGGGTAGGCCTGCCCAAGGGTCATCTTTATTTTAACCCCCCGGGCCAGTGCTCCTCTGAGTGTTGGTCCGAACTGAGCTGCCTGCGGGGGCAAGAGTGGAACAAAACACCAGGCATAAGGCCGAGCCTTCCACCCTTTACCGAGTATATAGGTGCATTAATTAAATAAGAGATATTGTGATATCCCAACAAAACCATGTTCCAACATGGAACAAACTCCAATCATCACCTGAAACTAACAACGCTATAAGAGGGGCTGAGCAAAGAGGCAACATAGCCCAACAACGGTTTGCTAGGACAAGGTGGGTTAGAGGCTTGGTTTAACAATATGGGAGGCATGATATAGCAAGTCGTAGGTATCGCAGCATAGGCATAGCAATAGAGCGAGCAACCTAGCAAGCAAAGATAGAAGTGATTTCGAGGGTATGGTCATCTTGCCTGCAAAGTGTCAGAGTAATGGGCCACGAGTAGGCTAACCCGAGTCCCTGAACCTTTCCAGACATCGGGGCAGGTTGCGCCCCTCAAGACCCCAGGACGAAGAGCCGCCTTCTGAGAAGTTGGCGGCAAGGCAACCGACTACCCACTCGCGGCCGAGTCCCGGAGATGGCTTCAGGATGAGCCGACTCCTAACTAGCAACCTCCAGAGAAGCCGGCCATGGGAGCCGGCCCGTGACTCCAACAAACCCCACACCCTCATCAAGAGGGACGGGGCGGGGAGTGGCTACAGTAAAGCCCACTCCCACCCCTTTCCAAGGGCAGGCATGGCCACAGTATGCCGAACCCGCGGAGATCTCCGTTCGGCGCGGCACTGTTGCCATGACGGCCCTGACATCAGCACCAGTGGGCAGAATCCCGCGCCCATGACGGCTTGTCTGTACGACCCTGGGACGGCGGGTCCCACCAGTCAGCGGGAGTCTAGAAGACAGCCAGAGCGCCACCAGTCGGCCCGGATGGGAGTCAGCCAGCCCATCCCCCGGGGCCCATGTGCCATTAACCAAATGTGATGAGGAGTGGCAATAGTGATCGCCCGCCAGGTGGTGGGGCTGTCGCCACGACCCCATGACCAAGCCCGCGTCATTAGAAGCACGACTATAGTAATCAGCAGCCGGCAAGACCCGCCAGCGGCGGACACGGCCTGTCAGCGCCGTACCGGACCAGTCGACGGGGCCCGCCAGTTGGCGGGCCCCAGCAGTCGGCGGAGAAGACGGAGGCCGGAGAAACTGACAGCTGGGCCCGCGCCCAGCTGGATTACCATTGTACCCCGGGGGGTAGGCCTATATGCTCTCATGGTCAACGAAGGATATTACTTCTCCCAGGAAGACCCGATCAGACTCGAAATCCTGGTTACAAGACATCTCGACAATGGTAAAACAAGACCAGCAAGACCGCCTGATGCACTGACATCCTGATAGGAGCTGCACATATCTCGCTCTCAGGGCAACACCGGATGAGCGCTCCGTACAACTAAAACCAGCCCTCAAGTTTCTTCGAGGTGGCGCTGCAAAGGACTCTAGTTCGGACCAACACTTAGACAAGCACTGGCCCGGGGGGTTAAAATAAAGATGACCCTCGGGATGCGCGACTCCCAAGGGAAAAAGGCTAGGTGGCGAATGGTAAAACCAAGGTTGGGCCTTGCTGGAGGAGTTTTATTCAAAGCAAACTGTCAAGGGGTTCTCATTATAGCCCAACCGTGTAAGGAACGCAAAATCAAGGAACATAACACCGGTATGACAGAAGGGGGGGGGGGGGGGGGGGGGGGGGGGGGGGGGGGGGGGGGGGGGGGGGGGGGGGGGGGGGGGGGGGGGGGGGGGGGGGGGGGGGGGGGGGGGGGGGGGGGGGGGGGGGGGGGGGGGGGGGGGGGGGGGGGGGGGGGGGGGGGGGGGGGGGGGGGGGGGGGGGGGGGGGGGGGGGGGGGGGGGGGGGGGGGGGGGGGGGGGGGGGGGGGGGGGGGGGGGGGGGGGGGGGGGGGGGGGGGGGGGGGGGGGGGGGGGGGGGGGGGGGGGGGGGGGGGGGGGGGGGGGGGGGGGGGGGGGGGGGGGGGGGGGGGGGGGGGGGGGGGGGGGGGGGGGGGGGGGGGGGGGGGGGGGGGGGGGGGGGGGGGGGGGGGGGGGGGGGGGGGGGGGGGGGGGGGGGGGGGGGGGGGGGGGGGGGGGGGGGGGGGGGGGGGGGGGGGGGGGGGGGGGGGGGGGGGGGGGGGGGGGGGGGGGGGGGGGGGGGGGGGGGGGGGGGGGGGGGGGGGGGGGGGGGGGGGGGGGGGGGGGGGGGGGGGGGGGGGGGGGGGGGGGGGGGGGGGGGGGGGGGGGGGGGGGGGGGGGGGGGGGGGGGGGGGGGGGGGGGGGGGGGGGGGGGGGGGGGGGGGGGGGGGGGGGGGGGGGGGGGGGGGGGGGGGGGGGGGGGGGGGGGGGGGGGGGGGGGGGGGGGGGGGGGGGGGGGGGGGGGGGGGGGGGGGGGGGGGGGGGGGGGGGGGGGGGGGGGGGGGGGGGGGGGGGGGGGGGGGGGGGGGGGGGGGGGGGGGGGGGGGGGGGGGGGGGGGGGGGGGGGGGGGGGGGGGGGGGGGGGGGGGGGGGGGGGGGGGGGGGGGGGGGGGGGGGGGGGGGGGGGGGGGGGGGGGGGGGGGGGGGGGGGGGGGGGGGGGGGGGGGGGGGGGGGGGGGGGGGGGGGGGGGGGGGGGGGGGGGGGGGGGGGGGGGGGGGGGGGGGGGGGGGGGGGGGGGGGGGGGGGGGGGGGGGGGGGGGGGGGGGGGGGGGGGGGGGGGGGGGGGGGGGGGGGGGGGGGGGGGGGGGGGGGGGGGGGGGGGGGGGGGGGGGGGGGGGGGGGGGGGGGGGGGGGGGGGGGGGGGGGGGGGGGGGGGGGGGGGGGGGGGGGGGGGGGGGGGGGGGGGGGGGGGGGGGGGGGGGGGGGGGGGGGGGGGGGGGGGGGGGGGGGGGGGGGGGGGGGGGGGGGGGGGGGGGGGGGGGGGGGGGGGGGGGGGGGGGGGGGGGGGGGGGGGGGGGGGGGGGGGGGGGGGGGGGGGGGGGGGGGGGGGGGGGGGGGGGGGGGGGGGGGGGGGGGGGGGGGGGGGGGGGGGGGGGGGGTCTCTCTGTGGCAATACGTGGAAACTTATTTTGCAGAGCCGGACACTACTCTTGGTGTTTACAAGCTTTTATGAAGAATTTGGAGGAGGAACCCGCCTTGCAATGCCGAAGACAATCTACGCGCCAGACTCGTCATCATTGAAGCCTGGTTCAGGGGCTATTGAGGGAGTCCTGGATTAGGGGGTGTTCGGGTAGCTGGACTATACCTTCAGCCGGACTCCAGGACTATGAAGATACAAGATTGAAGACTTCGTCCCGTGTCCGGATGGGACTTTTCTTGGCGTGGAAGGCAAGCTTGGCGATGCGGATATTCAACATCTCCTACCATTGTAACCGACTTTGTGTAACCCTAACCCTCTCTGGTGTCTATATAAACCGGAGGGTTTTAGTCCGTAGGACAACATCATCATACAACAATCATACCATAGTCTAGCTTCTAGGGTTTAGACTCCTTGATCTTGTGGTAGATCTACTCTTGTAATACCCATATCATCAATATTAATCAAGGAGGACGTAGGGTTTTACCTCCATGAAGAGGGCCCGAACCTGGGTAAACATCGTGTTCCTTGCCTCCTGTTACCATCCGGCCTAGACGCACAGTTCGGGACCCCCTACCCGAGATCCGCCGGTTTTGACACCGACAACGGGCACGGGGCATTTCCAGGGCACGAGCAGACACACGCTCTGGTGATCGGCGAGCTTGTGGTAAGTGATGTAGAGCCCACAGCCTTCGTGCGGGCACTCCACCCTCACCGAGGAGAGTACGACATCCACCGCCGTGGGGGGGGGGGGGGGGGGGGGGGGGGGGGGGGGGGGGGGGGGGGGGGGGGGGGGGGGGGGGGGGGGGGGGGGGGGGGGGGGGGGGGGGGGGGGGGGGGGGGGGGGGGGGGGGGGGGGGGGGGGGGGGGGGGGGGGGGGGGGGGGGGGGGGGGGGGGGGGGGGGGGGGGGGGGGGGGGGGGGGGGGGGGGGGGGGGGGGGGGGGGGGGGGGGGGGGGGGGGGGGGGGGGGGGGGGGGGGGGGGGGGGGGGGGGGGGGGGGGGGGGGGGGGGGGGGGGGGGGGGGGGGGGGGGGGGGGGGGGGGGGGGATGAATGGAGAACCCAAGCTTATGAAAATGCCAAGTTATTTAAAGAAAAAGTTTAAAAGATGGCATGATAATAGAATCCAAAAGCGTGAGTTCAAAGTTTGAGAATATGTTCTTTTGTACAACTCTCGTTTCAGATTCTTTGTAGGAAAACTCCTCTCCAAATGGGAAGGACCCTATGTTATCGAGGAGGTTTATCGGTCTGGAGCTATCAAAATAAATAATGCCGAAGGTACTAACCCAAAGGTTGTTAATGGGCAACAAATAAAACAATATATCTCAGGTACGCCCATTAATGTTGAAAGTAATATTATCCAAACTATGACACCAGAAGAACACATAAAAGAAACCTTCCAGAACACTCCAGAATCATGAAAAAGAGGAGGTACGTGATACGGTAAGTAAACGGACTCCGAAAAATGCGTAAAAATATTTTTTGTCAGTTTTGTAATATAACAAAAATTAGGACACTATGAAATAGCCAGGAAGGTCACCCTCGTGGGCACAAGACAGCAGGGCGCACCTGGCAAGCCAGGCGTGCCCAGGTGGGTTGTGCCCACCTGGGGTACCTTCCGGACTCCATTTTTCTTCCGTTTGCTTGTTTCCCAAGATAAAAAATCTTTATATACCCCTCGAACCTATTGACCACCGTATCGTGGAGAAATCTTCTGTTTTCTTTTCCTTGCTGTTTTCTGACAGATCCCATCTACCATGGCTGCTTCAAGCTCCTCCAAGGACAAGTTCTTCAAGAACGTCATCAACACATATTTGCAGGAGGTGGTGCAGCACCCTCGATGTCTACTACACAATCTTCTTTTTGTAGACGTTGTTGGGCCTCCAAGTGCAGAGGTTTGTAGGACAGTAGCAAATTTCCCTCAAGTGGATGACCTAAGGTTTCTCAATCCGTGGGAGGCGTAGGGGGGGGGGGGGGGGGGGGGGGGGGGGGGTTTTATTCCACTAAATCAAAAGATAACTAAAGATCGAACTAAGATAAATAAAAGCAAAGATAGTGGTGGTGATACGATACCGAGGCACCTCCCCCAAGCTTGGCACAAGCCAAGGGGAGTGCCCATACCGTGTACTCAAGTCTCCTTTGGTGATGAAGAAGGAGGTGATGATGATGAGGTAGTAACAAGCTTATCCTCCGGTTTCCATGGCAGTGGTGCACCGCCATAAGAGGTAGAACGAGTCTCGCGAGTCCTGCAACTGGCAGCCAAACTCATACCTTTAAACCTTGCCTCATATTCAAAGACTTGGTTTTGGTGATCATAGATTTGGCTTTGCAGAAAGTTGATTTGCTCATTGAGGGTGAAGACGACGTCCTTCATGGACTGGCCATCCACCTTGAGATCACGGGTGAAATCCGTAATCATGAGGTGATTGGCATTGAGTCCACGCTCCACCATCCCCTTGCACTTGAAGACCTCTTGCTCCATGGCTTCGAGCCTGGCGTCCACGGTTCCCTTCCCCTTGGGTCCTTGAACATCCCGGATGTGGAGCACCCCCTCACGCATCTCGATGGTTTGAGGGTGCTTCATCACCTCCGACAAGTAGGGGTTGATTACCCTCTCAAAGAACTTGTCCTTGGAGGAGCCCAAAGCGGCCATGGTAATCTAGATCTGTCAGAGAACAGCAAGAAAGAAGAACATAAGATTTCTCTGTGATACGATGATCAATACGTTCGGGGGTATATAAAGATTTTTTTTATCTTGGGAAACAAGCAAAACGAGGGGAAAACGGAGTCGAGAAGGTTCCCGAGGTGGGCACAACCCACCTGGGCGCGCCAGGCATGCCAGGCGCGCCCTGGTGTCTTGTGCCCTCCTCGGTTGCCTTCCTGGTTGTTTCTTATTTTCCTAATTTTTGTAATATTCCAAAACTGACAGAAATTTTTTTTGCGGATTTTTCGGAGTCCGTTTACTTACCGTATCACGTACCTCCTCTTTTTTCATGATTCTGGAGTGTTCCAAAAGGTTTCTTTTATGTGTTCCTCCGATGTCATTGTTTGAATAATATTGCTTTCAACATTAATAGGCGTACCTGAGATATAGTGTTTAATTCTTTGCCCATTGACCACCTTCAGGTTAGTACCTTCGGAATTATTTATTCTGATGGCTCCAGAACGATAAACCTCTTCGATACTATATGGTCCTTCCCATTTGGAGAGAAGTTTTCCTGCAAAGAATCTAAAACGAGAGTTGTACAAAAGAACATATTCCCCAACTTTGAATTCCCGCTTCTGGATTCTTTTGTCATGCCATCTTTTAACTTTTTCTTTAAATAATTTGGCATTTTCGTAAGCTTGGGTTCTCCATTCATATAGTGAGCTAATATCAAATAACCTCTTTTCACCGGCAAGTTTGAAATCATAGTGGGGGGGGGGGATTGCCCAATAAGCTTTATGTTCTAACTCCAGAGGCAAATGACAAGCTTTTCCATAAACCATTTTATAGGGAGACATACCCATAGGATTTTTATATGCTGTTCTGTAGGCCCAAAGTGCATCATCTAGTTTCTTAGACCAATTCTTTCGGGACATATTAACAGCTTTTTGTAATATTAATTTTATTTCTCTATTGCTAAGTTCAACTTGACCACTAGATTGAGGATGATAGGTGTAATATCCCAAAATTCTAAATTTTGGAATGTTATATTAAATAAATAGTTTTGATTGATTGCTTGATTGTGGTGTGGTTGCCTGTGTGAAATTGAGTGAAATTTGAAACTTTTTGAAAGTTAAATGAGAGGGAATAAAAGGACTTTCCCAAACTTTCACCTCGCATTTATGATCTCCATGAATTCAAATTCATTTCATCACAAAACCCTGGAGTGAAGATGATATGACTTCTTCCATTTAATTAAATGAAAAAGGGTTTTGAAAAGGTTTGAATTTCTTTTCAAAATATTTCAAATTCAGAAACTTTATGCAACTCAATGATTTTCATGAGAGAAGGGGGGGGGGGGGGGGGGGGGGGGGGGGGGGGGGGGGGGGGGGGGGGGGGGGGGGGGGGGGGGGGGGGGGGGGGGGGGGGGGGGGGGGGGGGGGGGGGGGGGGGGGGGGGGGGGGGGGGGGGGGGGGGGGGGGGGGGGGGGGGGGGGGGGGGGGGGGGGGGGGGGGGGGGGGGGGGGGGGGGGGGGGGGGGGGGGGGGGGGGGGGGGGGGGGGGGGGGGGGGGGGGGGGGGGGGGGGGGGGGGGGGGGGGGGGGGGGGGGGGGGGGGGGGGGGGGGGGGGGGGGGGGGGGGGGGGGGGGGGGGGGGGGGGGGGGGGGGGGGGGGGGGGGGGGGGGGGGGGGGGGGGGGGGGGGGGGGGGGGGGGGGGGGGGGGGGGGGGGGGGGGGGGGGGGGGGGGGGGGGGGGGGGGGGGGGGGGGGGGGGGGGGGGGGGGGGGGGGGGGGGGGGGGGGGGGGGGGGGGGGGGGGGGGGGGGGGGGGGGGGGGGGGGGGGGGGGGGGGGGGGGGGGGGGGGGGGGGGGGGGGGGGGGGGGGGGGGGGGGGGGGGGGGGGGGGGGGGGGGGGGGGGGGGGGGGGGGGGGGGGGGGGGGGGGGGGGGGGGGGGGGGGGGGGGGGGGGGGGGGGGGGGGGGGGGGCCCCGCGCCGCCCCGCGTAGCTGCCGCCGTCGCCCTGCGCCGCCCCGCGCAGCCGCTTTCGCCCGCACCTCGCCGGAGCCGCGCCGCCCTCACCGGAATCCGTTCGCCGCCGCCGCCGGTTTTATTTGGTGAACCGGTATAAACCGCTAACCCGCCCGGTTTTTTTCTACATAGTTCGGTTTTTCTTTTAGATCGGTTTTTATATTTTTAGGTTAGTTTATTTTGCGAGCGTTCATTAGCTAGGGTTCGGTAGCGAACGATTTTCGTTCGTTAGCGATCGGTAACGAACGTTCGCTATTTAGTCTTTTTCTTTTATTTTAGTTTTCTGCCAGGGACCTGGTTATAGTTGTTTTATTTTACAGATTAGCCCCTGGTTTTCAAACGACCGCATCTTTTTATTCGTTTGTCCAAATCCAACGAAACCAACGCCCACTTCTTCATTATGATCTCATCTATCCAGATAATCAACTTAAACATGTTTTTGAAAGTTTTAAAATTTGAATTCAAATAGATTTGTATTTGAACTTCGTTTGATCGTAACTTGAGTTTTATAACTCCGTTTGAGTTGATTCTTTTTGCAAATTAATGCTCTTGACCTAAACTTTCTGATAAGGCCAAATTCACATAATTTTGGTACTGTTAGAAATTGTTTTATGTTGCAAGAGTTATTTTCTTGGTTTTGATGTTTTCCGAATCGTCTTCTTCGATCTTTCTGATCTTTTGAGTGATTGCTTATGTGTGGTTACTATTGCTTGCTTACGATAGATTGATCGGAGTGTGACGAGTAGAACTATCAAGAGTTATGAGTGTGAATCATCTTCATCAACAGTACAGGCAAGTTCACACTTTGATCATATCCCTTTCATACCCAGTTTTTATGCATTAGTTTCACCCTCAAACATTGCATGAGTAGGATTGATAACTTGTGGGTATTGGGAAGTAGTTGATGAGGTAGGAACCTATTGCCCTGCATTCAAACCTTGGGAGTTACTATTATGTTATGCTTATATTGCCATGCTATGCTCGTAGACATGGATTGGGTTTGAGTGTATCCATGACAGATGTGAGATTGTTAATTAATGGTTCAACTTAAGGTGGCAACTTTAATACACATCTGGGTGGATTGCTTGTTTGGGCACCTGGGGTATCCAGTGTTGTCCTAGGAGATCCCGGGGTATCCGTGTGATCATCCTACGGTCCGCCACCCAGGCTCAAAGGGATCACAAGATTATTCATGCTAGAAACTTTCGTGTGCAGCCACATGCCATTATGGGCTCTGGCATAGTTGAGTAAGTTGTGGGGGGGGGGGGGGGGGGGGGGGGGGGGGGGGGGGGGGGGGGGGGGGGGGGGGGGGGGGGGGGGGGGGGGGGGGGGGGGGGGGGGGGGGGGGGGGGGGGGGGGGGGGGGGGGGGGGGGGGGGGGGGGGGGGGGGGGGGGGGGGGGGGGGGGGGGGGGGGGGGGGGGGGGGGGGGGGGGGGGGGGGGGGGGGGGGGGGGGGGGGGGGGGGGGGGGGGGGGGGGGGGGGGGGGGGGGGGGGGGGGGGGGGGGGGGGGGGGGGGGGGGGGGGGGGGGGGGGGGGGGGGGGGGGGGGGGGGGGGGGGGGGGGGGGGGGGGGGGGGGGGGGGGGGGGGGGGGGGGGGGGGGGGGGGGGGGGGGGGGGGGGGGGGGGGGGGGGGGGGGGGGGGGGGGGGGGGGGGGGGGGGGGGGGGGGGGGGGGGGGGGGGGGGGGGGGGGGGGGGGGGGGGGGGGGGGGGGGGGGGGGGGGGGGGGGGGGGGGGGGGGGGGGGGGGGGGGGGGGGGGGGGGGGGGGGGGGGGGGGGGGGGGGGGGGGGGGGGGGGGGGGGGGGGGGGGGGGGGGGGGGGGGGGGGGGGGGGGGGGGGGGGGGGGGGGGGGGGGGGGGGGGGGGGGGGGGGGGGGGGGGGGGGGGGGGGGGGGGGGGGGGGGGGGGGGGGGGGGGGGGGGGGGGGGGGGGGGGGGGGGGGGGGGGGGGGGGGGGGGGGGGGGGGGGGGGGGGGGGGGGGGGGGGGGGGGGGGGGGGGGGGGGGGGGGGGGGGGGGGGGGGGGGGGGGGGGGGGGGGGGGGGGGGGGGGGGGGGGGGGGGGGGGGGGGGGGGGGGGGGGGGGGGGGGGGGGGGGGGGGGGGGGGGGGGGGGGGGGGGGGGGGGGGGGGGGGGGGGGGGGGGGGGGGGGGGGGGGGGGGGGGGGGGGGGGGGGGGGGGGGGGGGGGGGGGGGGGGGGGGGGGGGGGGGGGGGGGGGGGGGGGGGGGGGGGGGGGGGGGGGGGGGGGGGGGGGGGGGGGGGGGGGGGGGGGGGGGGGGGGGGGGGGGGGGGGGGGGGGGGGGGGGGGGGGGGGGGGGGGGGGGGGGGGGGGGGGGGGGGGGGGGGGGGGGGGGGGGGGGGGGGGGGGGGGGGGGGGGGGGGGGGGGGGGGGGGGGGGGGGGGGGGGGGGGGGGGGGGGGGGGGGGGGGGGGGGGGGGGGGGGGGGGGGGGGGGGGGGGGGGGGGGGGGGGGGGGGGGGGGGGGGGGGGGGGGGGGGGGGGGGGGGGGGGGGGGGGGGGGGGGGGGGGGGGGGGGGGGGGGGGGGGGGGGGGGGGGGGGGGGGGGGGGGGGGGGGGGGGGGGGGGGGGGGGGGGGGGGGGGGGGGGGGGGGGGGGGGGGGGGGGGGGGGGGGGGGGGGGGGGGGGGGGGGGGGGGGGGGGGGGGGGGGGGGGGGGGGGGGGGGGGGGGGGGGGGGGGGGGGGGGGGGGGGGGGGGGGGGGGGGGGGGGGGGGGGGGGGGGGGGGGGGGGGGGGGGGGGGGGGGGGGGGGGGGGGGGGGGGGGGGGGGGGGGGGGGGGGGGGGGGGGGGGGGGGGGGGGGGGGGGGGGGGGGGGGGGGGGGGGGGGGGGGGGGGGGGGGGGGGGGGGGGGGGGGGGGGGGGGGGGGGGGGGGGGGGGGGGGGGGGGGGGGGGGGGGGGGGGGGGGGGGGGGGGGGGGGGGGGGGGGGGGGGGGGGGGGGGGGGGGGGGGGGGGGGGGGGGGGGGGGGGGGGGGGGGGGGGGGGGGGGGGGGGGGGGGGGGGGGGGGGGGGGGGGGGGGGGGGGGGGGGGGGGGGGGGGGGGGGGGGGGGGGGGGGGGGGGGGGGGGGGGGGGGGGGGGGGGGGGGGGGGGGGGGGGGGGGGGGGGGGGGGGGGGGGGGGGGGGGGGGGGGGGGGGGGGGGGGGGGGGGGGGGGGGGGGGGGGGGGGGGGGGGGGGGGGGGGGGGGGGGGGGGGGGGGGGGGGGGGGGGGGGGGGGGGGGGGGGGGGGGGGGGGGGGGGGGGGGGGGGGGGGGGGGGGGGGGGGGGGGGGGGGGGGGGGGGGGGGGGGGGGGGGGGGGGGGGGGGGGGGGGGGGGGGGGGGGGGGGGGGGGGGGGGGGGGGGGGGGGGGGGGGGGGGGGGGGGGGGGGGGGGGGGGGGGGGGGGGGGGGGGGGGGGGGGGGGGGGGGGGGGGGGGGGGGGGGGGGGGGGGGGGGGGGGGGGGGGGGGGGGGGGGGGGGGGGGGGGGGGGGGGGGGGGGGGGGGGGGGGGGGGGGGGGGGGGGGGGGGGGGGGGGGGGGGGGGGGGGGGGGGGGGGGGGGGGGGGGGGGGGGGGGGGGGGGGGGGGGGGGGGGGGGGGGGGGGGGGGGGGGGGGGGGGGGGGGGGGGGGGGGGGGGGGGGGGGGGGGGGGGGGGGGGGGGGGGGGGGGGGGGGGGGGGGGGGGGGGGGGGGGGGGGGGGGGGGGGGGGGGGGGGGGGGGGGGGGGGGGGGGGGGGGGGGGGGGGGGGGGGGGGGGGGGGGGGGGGGGGGGGGGGGGGGGGGGGGGGGGGGGGGGGGGGGGGGGGGGGGGGGGGGGGGGGGGGGGGGGGGGGGGGGGGGGGGGGGGGGGGGGGGGGGGGGGGGGGGGGGGGGGGGGGGGGGGGGGGGGGGGGGGGGGGGGGGGGGGGGGGGGGGGGGGGGGGGGGGGGGGGGGGGGGGGGGGGGGGGGGGGGGGGGGGGGGGGGGGGGGGGGGGGGGGGGGGGGGGGGGGGGGGGGGGGGGGGGGGGGGGGGGGGGGGGGGGGGGGGGGGGGGGGGGGGGGGGGGGGGGGGGGGGGGGGGGGGGGGGGGGGGGGGGGGGGGGGGGGGGGGGGGGGGGGGGGGGGGGGGGGGGGGGGGGGGGGGGGGGGGGGGGGGGGGGGGGGGGGGGGGGGGGGGGGGGGGGGGGGGGGGGGGGGGGGGGGGGGGGGGGGGGGGGGGGGGGGGGGGGGGGGGGGGGGGGGGGGGGGGGGGGGGGGGGGGGGGGGGGGGGGGGGGGGGGGGGGGGGGGGGGGGGGGGGGGGGGGGGGGGGGGGGGGGGGGGGGGGGGGGGGGGGGGGGGGGGGGGGGGGGGGGGGGGGGGGGGGGGGGGGGGGGGGGGGGGGGGGGGGGGGGGGGGGGGGGGGGGGGGGGGGGGGGGGGGGGGGGGGGGGGGGGGGGGGGGGGGGGGGGGGGGGGGGGGGGGGGGGGGGGGGGGGGGGGGGGGGGGGGGGGGGGGGGGGGGGGGGGGGGGGGGGGGGGGGGGGGGGGGGGGGGGGGGGGGGGGGGGGGGGGGGGGGGGGGGGGGGGGGGGGGGGGGGGGGGGGGGGGGGGGGGGGGGGGGGGGGGGGGGGGGGGGGGGGGGGGGGGGGGGGGGGGGGGGGGGGGGGGGGGGGGGGGGGGGGGGGGGGGGGGGGGGGGGGGGGGGGGGGGGGGGGGGGGGGGGGGGGGGGGGGGGGGGGGGGGGGGGGGGGGGGGGGGGGGGGGGGGGGGGGGGGGGGGGGGGGGGGGGGGGGGGGGGGGGGGGGGGGGGGGGGGGGGGGGGGGGGGGGGGGGGGGGGGGGGGGGGGGGGGGGGGGGGGGGGGGGGGGGGGGGGGGTCCCCAGCTCAATCCCAAAATATTAATCATTAACCAAATCAAATTAATTAAATAAAGTGTTGAGATCAACATGATAATTCAAGTACCAGATACTCAAGATGTCCATTACCGGGGACACGGCTAACCATGATTAGTTTGTACACTCTGCATAGGTTTGCGCACTTTTCCCCACAAGACTCGATCTCCTTCGTTGGATTTCTCGCACTACATGGTGTTTGAGAAACGGATGACCGAGACACAGTCTTTCAGAAGCATTAAATCTTTACTCTGGGTGGACAGTTACACCTACTTTCCCCTACATCTGCTAGCCCACCACTGAAAGAGGTCATGCAACATACTCAACTATGCTAGAGCCCATAATAGCTTGTGGCTGCACACGGAAGTTTCTAGCATGAATAATCTTATGATCCGTTTGAGCCTGGGTGGCGAACCAAAAGGACAGCACTGGTATATCCCCAGGTGCCCGCAACCAATCCACCCAGATGTGTGTTTAAGTAGCCACCTTAAGTTAACCATTAATTAACAATCTCACATCTGTCATGGGATACACTCAAACCCAATCCACGTCTACGAGCATAGCATAGCAGTATGAGCATAATGTAGAAGTAACTCCCAAGGTTTGAATGCAGGATAATAGGTTCCTACCTCATCAACTACTTCCCAATACCCACATGTTATCAATTCCTAACCATGCAATGTTTGAGGGTGGAAACTAATGCATAAAAACTGGGTAATGAAAAGGGATATGATCAAAGTGAGAACTTGCCTTGTACTGTTGATGAAGATAATTCGCACTCATAACTCCTGATAGTTCTATTCGTCACACTCCGGTCAATCTATCGTAAGCAAGTAATAGTAACCACACATAAGCAATCATGCAAAAGAAATCGAAGAAAAGATCTCGGAAAACTTCAAAAACAAGCAATTGACTCTTGCAGCATAAAACAATTTCTAATAGTACCAAAATTGAGTGAATTTGGCCTTATCAGAAAGTTTAGGTCAAGAGCTTCGATTTGCAAAAAGAATCAATTAATTCGGAGTTATAAAACTCAAGATATGAACAAAAGAAGTTTGAATTCAAATCTGTTTGAAAACAAATTTTAAATTTTCAAAAACATGTTTAAGTTGTTTTACTGGATAGAGGGGATCGTAACGAAGAAGTGGGCATTGGTTTCGTTGGATTTGGATAAACGAGCGAAAAGTAACGAAGGTTTGAAGATCAGGGACTAATCTATAAATAAAATATTCACGGATGGGTCCCTGGCCGAAATTAAAAAGAAAAAAAACTATCGAGCGAGGGGGGGTGACTTCTACTCCGGAGCTGACGATCCAGTTTGCTGCCATGGAGGCTATTACTCCCACTCCTCCCTCATAGCCACAGCCAGCAGTAGAAATCGAGGCAGAGAGGCCTTTGGCCTCGAGCTCGATCAGAGCTCTGCCGCCGCCCCCTCTCTGTCGACCAGCCCTCTCCACTCCTCCTCCGCCTCACCTGAGCCCTCCGTTGTGATCAGTGCACTCCACTAGCCCTCCTAGAGCTCCTGCCCGAGCTAATCGCCGCCGGAATCGCCACCGCCGACGAGTCCCGAAAGTTGCCGCCACCGGAGAGGAAGGGGACAACGCCGTCTGTGCACCTCCGGCCGAGCTACGGGTACAGGGTGAACCGCCATTGAACGCCCGATCCATCCCAGCTATCCCCGAGCCCCTCCACCGTCCCTATCGCCGGTGAGCGCCGCCGGAGCTCCGCCTCCCTCTGTCTCCTCCCTCCCTTCTCTGTTTAAATCGGGCCAGGCCCCACTGTCAGCCACTTACCGAAGCGGTAAGTGGTGGCGCCCGGGCGAAGTACACCTTCGACGTGGGCCAGCCTGGGGTTTTCTGTTATTTTCTAATTTAATTTTATTAAACTATTTTGACAAGTAGGTTTGACCATGAATAACTTTTAATAGAAAGGCCCAAATGACCTGATTCTTTTTGCATTGGGTTCATAATTGAATTCTTTATTTTTCCACCAAGTTTGAGATTTTTCTCACTCACAGAATTTCTGAGGCTATGAACAGTATTATTTGACATTCTCCTTTGCTGTTTTTAATTATTTCTAGAAGGAGAAAATTGTGGATTTGAAGATCAAGAGTTTCTGAACCACCCAACTGATCAAGGCAAGCCAGGACATCCATGTTATGGAGCATTTCATAGCATTGCATAATTTCATATGCATTTCTTGCATTTAACTAACATAGTTAATTTCAAGTAAAATTATTTCAAATACTTAATATGACCAACTAGGTTAACTTGATAAAATAACATTGATGACTAAGTTAAACTTAGTTGGTTGATCATGAGTCACCTGTCCGGGCTTACCCGTACAGCCACATTTGCCGGTATGGGACGGCCTTGACTTGGTCTGGCTTCGTGCTCTTCCACCGGTACCTCCAAAG
>JAAAWM010009799.1:0-28575 GCA_036873465.1 Thinopyrum obtusiflorum
ACGGAATGAAACTTTCGCGAAGATTTTTATTGGACCAGAAGACATCCAGAGGACTTGGAGTACACGTCAGGGAAGCCACGAGGCACCCACAAGGACGGAGGGCACACCCAGGGGGGGTAGGGCGCTTCCCCACCCTTATGGGCCCCTTGTGACTCCACCGACCTATTTCTTCCGCCTATATATTCTCAAATATTCCAAAACCTACGAGGAGAGACACAAAAACACTTTTCCACAGCCGCAACCTTCTGTACCCGTGAGATCCCATCTAGAGGCCTTTTCCGGCATCCTGCTGGAGGGGGATTCGATCACGGGGGCTTCTACATCAACACCATTTCCTCTCTAATGAAGCGTGAGTAGTTTCCCACAGACCTACGGGTCCATAGCTAGTAGCTAGATGGCTTTTTCTCTCTCTCTTTGATTCAAAATACCATGTTCTCCTCGATGTTCTTGGAGATCTATCCGATGTAATACTCTTTTTGCGGTGTGTTTGCTGAGATCCGATGAATTGTGGATTTATGATCAGCTTATCTATGAATATTATTTGAATCTTCTCTGAATTCTTGTATGCATGATTTGATATATTTGCAAGTCTCTTCAAACTATCGATTTGGTTTGGCCAACTAGATTGGTTTTTGTTGCAATGGGAGAAGTGCTTAGCATTGGGTTCAATCTTACGGTGCTTGATCCCAGTGACAGAAGGGGAACCGATATATATTGTATTGTTGCCATCGAGGATAACAAGATGGGGTTTTAATCATATTGCTTGAGTTTATCCCGCTACATCATTTCATCTTACTTAATGCATTACTCTGTTCTATGCACTTAATACTCTAGATTCCAGGAGGAGTCGGTCGATGCGTGGAGTAATAGTAGTAGATGTAGGCATGAGTCGGTCTACTTGATACAGACGTGATGCCTATATTCATGATCATTGCCTTATATATCGTCATAACTTTGTGATTTTCTATCAATTGGTTGGCAGTAATTTGTTCACCCACCATAATATTTTCTATCTTGAGAGAAGCCTCTAGTGAAACCTATGGCCGCTGGGTCTACTTTCCATCATATAAGTTTTCGATCTACAAATTTAGTTTCGTATTTACTTCATTTGCAATCTTTTACTTTTCGTTCCATAAACCCAAAATACCAAAAATATTACTTTACCATTTATCCATCTCTATCAGATCTCACTTTGCAAATAACTGTGAAGGGATTGACAACCCCTTTATCTCGTTGGGCGCAAGTTGGTGTTTGTTTGTGTGGGTATTAGGTGACTTGTGCGTTGTCTCCTACTAGATTGATACCTTAGTTCTCAAAACTTAGGGAAATACTTACTCTACTTTGCTGCATCACCCTTTCCTCTTCAAGGGAAAAACCAACGCAAGCTCAAGAGGTAGCAATAAACTACTCACACGTCATGGCAAGGCAGCGAGGATGATGTAGAAGCCCTCCATGATCGATTCCCCTTCCATCAGAGTAACAAAAAAGTCCTCCAGATGGGATTGAGAGAGAACAGAAGCTTGTGGCAGCGAAAAAAGTGTTTCGGGTGGCTCTCTGGGGGTTTCCAATATTTGAGAAATTGTAGAAGTGGAATTTGGTCAGACGGAGCCACGTGGGGCTCACAAGGTAATAGGGTGCGCCCTATTTTCTTGCCGTCTCCTCCCAAAGCTTCTAGGGTGTCTTTTCTCCAGAAAAAATCATCAAAAACTATCATACCATTTAGACTCTGTTTCGTACTGATTTTTTTGTAAAACCAAAAACAAGCAGTAAACAACAAGTGGCACTCGGCACTGGGTTAATAGGTTAGTCCCCAAAAATGATATAAAATAGGATAAAAATGCATCTAAAGTATCCAAGATTGATAATATATTAGCATGAAACAATAAAAAAATTATAGATACGTTGGAGACGTATCAGCATCCCCAAGCTTAATTCTTGCTTGTCCTCGAGTTGGTAAATGATAAAAACAAAATTTTTAATGTGAAATGCTACCTAACATGTGTATCATGTAATATCTTTATGGTATGATCTTTGAGAAACGATGTAGTAACTTTTTTGAATCATACAGATCTGAACTTTCATGCCACAATAGAGAAAATTACATGGATAAATATGTTAGGTTGCATTCCACATCAAAAATTTAGTTTTTATCATTTACCTACTCAAGGACTAGCAGCAATTAAGCTTGGGGATGCTTGATACGTCTCCAGCGTATCTATAAATTTTGATTGTTCCATTCTATTATATTATCTGTTTTGGATGTTTTATATGCATTGTTATGCTATTTTATATTTTTTTGGGACTAACCTATTAAACTAGAGCCCAGTGCCAGTTCCTGTTTTTTCCTCCCCCCCCCCCCCCCCCCCCCCCCCCCCCCCCCCCCCCCCCCCCCCCCCCCCCCCCCCCCCCCCCCCCCCCCCCCCCCCCCCCCCCCCCCCCCCCCCCCCCCCCCCCCCCCCCCCCCCCCCCCCCCCCCCCCCCCCCCCCCCCCCCCCCCCCCCCCCCCCCCCCCCCCCCCCCCCCCCCCCCCCCCCCCCCCCCCCCCCCCCCCCCCCCCCCCCCCCCCCCCCCCCCCCCCCCCCCCCCCCCCCCCCCCCCCCCCCCCCCCCCCCCCCCCCCCCCCCCCCCCCCCCCCCCCCCCCCCCCCCCCCCCCCCCCCCCCCCCCCCCCCCCCCCCCCCCCCCCCCCCCCCCCCCCCCCCCCCCCCCCCCCCCCCCCCCCCCCCCCCCCCCCCCCCCCCCCCCCCCCCCCCCCCCCCCCCCCCCCCCCCCCCCCCCCCCCCCCCCCCCCCCCCCCCCCCCCCCCCCCCCCCCCCCCCCCCCCCCCCCCCCCCCCCCCCCCCCCCCCCCCCCCCCCCCCCCCCCCCCCCCCCCCCCCCCCCCCCCCCCCCCCCCCCCCCCCCCCCCCCCCCCCCCCCCCCCCCCCCCCCCCCCCCCCCCCCCCCCCCCCCCCCCCCCCCCCCCCCCCCCCCCCCCCCCCCCCCCCCCCCCCCCCCCCCCCCCCCCCCCCCCCCCCCCCCCCCCCATTTACTACGAGGGAGTCAAACGCGGGAGTGAAATGCCGGGGCTATTGAAATTTTGGATGATGGTGCATCGCACACGGTCCGAAAATAACAACCGTGTGTTATGAAACAGAAAAACCCTCGAGGCGGGCAGATATTTTCGAGGGATGCAGGCGGGAGCGGGAACAAGAAACACCACACACGGTCGAAACATAATAACCGTCTGTTATCAAATAGAAAAAACCTGCAGGCGGGTAGATATTTTTTAGAGGGGAAGCCTCGTGGAGCCCAATGTACTGTGCGGATGTGCATGACAGGGGCACCGGCGTGGCACACGGTTAGAGTGAGTGAACCGTGTCTGTTGCGTCATCTGACTTGTCTAATGTTCATAAATTTGGAAAAAAATGATGCGGGAGAGGGTCAGAACACGAACACGCTTGCATGTGGACCAAATATATGTATGAAAAGGGTGGTTTGATGTTCAAATACCAAATTCAACTTCGATGTGGCATCTATCTCGCAAAGCGCACGGTATTGCTTGCCCCCCTAGTGTCGGCAGGAAGGGAATCCTAAGCTATGAATGCATGCCCCCTCCCACGGAGGTTCACCTAGCAAAGTGTGAAGTAGCACCCCCCCCCCCCCCCCCCCCCCCCCCCCCCCCCCCCCCCCCCCCCCCCCCCCCCCCCCCCCCCCCCCCCCCCCCCCCCCCCCCCCCCCCCCCCCCCCCCCCCCCCCCCCCCCCCCCCCCCCCCCCCCCCCCCCCCCCCCCCCCCCCCCCCCCCCCCCCCCCCCCCCCCCCCCCCCCCCCCCCCCCCCCCCCCCCCCCCCCCCCCCCCCCCCCCCCCCCCCCCCCCCCCCCCCCCCCCCCCCCCCCCCCCCCCCCCCCCCCCCCCCCCCCCCCCCCCCCCCCCCCCCCCCCCCCCCCCCCCCCCCCCCCCCCCCCCCCCCCCCCCCCCCCCCCCCCCCCCCCCCCCCCCCCCCCCCCCCCCCCCCCCCCCCCCCCCCCCCCCCCCCCCCCCCCCCCCCCCCCCCCCCCCCCCCCCCCCCCCCCCCCCCCCCCCCCCCCCCCCCCCCCCCCCCCCCCCCCCCCCCCCCCCCCCCCCCCCCCCCCCCCCCCCCCCCCCCCCCCCCCCCCCCCCCCCCCCCCCCCCCCCCCCCCCCCCCCCCCCCCCCCCCCCCCCCCCCCCCCCCCCCCCCCCCCCCCCCCCCCCCCCCCCCCCCCCCCCCCCCCCCCCCCCCCCCCCCCCCCCCCCCCCCCCCCCCCCCCCCCCCCCCCCCCCCCCCCCCCCCCCCCCCCCCCCCCCCCCCCCCAGGTGATGCGTGCATGCATGTTTGAATACCATTTCACAACATTGATGTGGCGCGTGCATCGAAAATCATGCAGTCCCCACACAGAGCGAGATCGGTTCATGACGTGTCGTTGTACTAGCCACTTTGACTCGATGGGAGGGATTCATGCGTACACATGCATGTGTGTGCTCAAACTGTATCATGTCATCCCAGAGCATGACCTATATGTATACCGTTTTACAAACAAAAAAATAATCCCCTCCTAAGTCAAATTAACCTCTCTCGTTGCCAGGCAAAGTAGTGATGGGCCAAGCGGGCCCACAGATGAAAAGCATCGATATCGATGATATCCGCTTAAGTGGGTGCGAGAGGACAACCACCATCGCTTTGCATGTGGGCCAAACATATGTTGAATACCCAAAATGCACAACTTTGATGTGGCACATGCCTCGAAAATCGTAAATTCCCCACAGAGAGCGAGGTTCATGAAGCGTACTACATATGGTGGTCCCCTTCCCCCTCTTCGACGCATACTATATGCTCCTACCGTAATACAACCCAAAAAGAACCCTCCTTGATGGTGAAATTAATCAACCTCTCCCGTTGTAGGTCAAAGTGATGCATCCATCGACGATGGCCTCGCGGGCCCACAGATGGAAGCCCCCCCCCCCCCCCCCCCCCCCCCCCCCCCCCCCCCCCCCCCCCCCCCCCCCCCCCCCCCCCGATGTTTGAATAGCCAATTTCACAACTTTGATGTGGCACGTGCCTCAGAAACCGAAAAGTCCCGACGCTGAGTGAGGTGTACTTGTTCACAGACGCGTATGTATAGTATATATGCTAGTCCCCTCCCACCTCTTCGACGCGTGCTATATACTCTCACCATAACACAAACAAAAAAGATTCTACCTTGCTGGTCAAATTAACCTCTCTGCCGGCTGTTGGTCAAAGTGATGGTCGACGACCTCGCAGGCCCACAGAAAGCGTCACACGCAAGTATCGTGTGTCGTGTAGGACAACCGTCGACTGCATGTGGCCAAAACATGTATGTATGAAAGGGTTGTGTAATGTTTTAAATAACGAATTCACGACTCTGATTGATGTGGCACCTGCCACACAAAACGGCCATCCCACACGGTGGCTCACGACTCGTAGTGTACTGCCAGACACCCCACCCCCCAAACGCGCGCGCGCACACACACACACACACACACACACACACACACACAAACACACACACCGCGAATCCACCGCAACTACGATGCATGTTAAATTATCCCGCGGTGAACATATGTTACCAAAGGAGGGATGTTTTAATTTGAAAAAAAACAGAGATCATTAAGATGTTTTAGTACATTGATTGATTTTCTAGAGGTATAATGTGCAAAAATCAAATTTGAGCTACATGCACACGTGACAGTGCACCTAAATGGATTGCAAAAACACAAGTGTCTCATTGGGTGCATGTTTACTCCCCGTGCAAGAAATTTCAAACATTGAGAATCTTGATTTTTAAATTCTAGTACATCTAAAACTTATTTGAAATTCATGAAACTTATCGTGTTGTCATATGGACACCAATACAAAGTGGCATCGTACTTTTTTTGTCAAATTTGAGACTAATTTTGATGTAATCTTTATCTTCTTACAAACGGGAGATTATTGATAATTGGGAACCAATATCGAAACGGATTATTTATTCGAACCGTGAGCGTTAGACCAACAATGGATACGTGCCCATGCTTCGGTTAAGCAATAAAGCGGCAGCATTAATCATCCAAATAGAAAAATAATATATGTGCCGCCACGCGACCTATGTGTCGTGCGAGCAGGCGTGAGTTGACGGGACACATGCGAGCAGTCCACCGCGCAGGCAGACCGGGAGGCGTGCGTGCAGGAGTGTGAATTGACGGGAGGCGTGCTCGCTGCACAGTGTCACCGGGAGGCGCGTGAGTAGCTGTATCAAATGACGGTAGGCATGCCAGCAGTCCGGTGCGCAGGCTCACCGGGAGGCAAGCCAGCGGTTTGACCGCCGTCCATCTCTCTCCCATATTATTGGCGCGCCCGAGCGGCCGCACCCCCTATCCTCGCCACACACACAATCCTCTCTCTCCGCTTGCATCCTCGACGCTGCTCTCAGTCCTCAAAGCCGTCAGTGTATGAGAATGCCGCTGAAGCGCCCCATCGGAGGGAGTGGCGACGTCGGGGCTGCTGAAGCACCGGAGCACGGCATGGAGATGGAGACAGAGGTTGCCATCACCGCCGGCGAGGTATCGCTGCACCCTGACGTCGTCGACGACATCGTACTTCCATAGCCGAAGCCGAAGGTCCACACAGACTCCGGTGACGACTCGGGCGACGACCCCGGCGATGAATCCGACGACGACGGACAACCAGTTAGTCATCTATACCCATTTATGTGTCCAATAGATCCTAGGGTATCTCTGGTTACTCCTGCCTCCCCCTTTTTGGAATAGAAATCCTATGGTTATGTTCTCCCAATCCATGAAGTCTGAGTAAGTTTCGTTAGATCCGTGTAGTGTATTGATTGTTTGAATGGTACAGGGGGGGGGGGGGGGGGGGGGGGGGGGGGGGGGGGGGGGGGGGGGGGGGGGGGGGGGGGGGGGGGGGGGGGGGGGGGGGGGGGGGGGGGGGGGGGGGGGGGGGGGGGGGGGGGGGGGGGGGGGGGGGGGGGGGGGGGGGGGGGGGGGGGGGGGGGGGGGGGGGGGGGGGGGGGGGGGGGGGGGGGGGGGGGGGGGGGGGGGGGGGGGGGGGGGGGGGGGGGGGGGGGGGGGGGGGGGGGGGGGGGGGGGGGGGGGGGGGGGGGGGGGGGGGGGGGGGGGGGGGGGGGGGGGGGGGGGGGGGGGGGGGGGGGGGGGGGGGGGGGGGGGGGGGGGGGGGGGGGGGGGGGGGGGGGGGGGGGGGGGGGGGGGGGGGGGGGGGGGGGGGGGGGGGGGGGGGGGGGGGGGGGGGGGGGGGGGGGGGGGGGGGGGGGGGGGGGGGGGGGGGGGGGGGGGGGGGGGGGGGGGGGGGGGGGGGGGGGGGGGGGGGGGGGGGGGGGGGGGGGGGGGGGGGGGGGGGGGGGGGGGGGGGGGGGGGGGGGGGGGGGGGGGGGGGGGGGGGGGGGGGGGGGGGGGGGGGGGGGGGGGGGGGGGGGGGGGGGGGGGGGGGGGGGGGGGGGGGGGGGGGGGGGGGGGGGGGGGGGGGGGGGGGGGGGGGGGGGGGGGGGGGGGGGGGGGGGGGGGGGGGGGGGGGGGGGGGGGGGGGGGGGGGGGGGGGGGGGGGGGGGGGGGGGGGGGGGGGGGGGGGGGGGGGGGGGGGGGGGGGGGGGGGGGGGGGGGGGGGGGGGGGGGGGGGGGGGGGGGGGGGGGGGGGGGGGGGGGGGGGGGGGGGGGGGGGGGGGGGGGGGGGGGGGGGGGGGGGGGGGGGGGGGGGGGGGGGGGGGGGGGGGGGGGGGGGGGGGGGGGGGGGGGGGGGGGGGGGGGGGGGGGGGGGGGGGGGGGGGGGGGGGGGGGGGGGGGGGGGGGGGGGGGGGGGGGGGGGGGGGGGGGGGGGGGGGGGGGGGGGGGGGGGGGGGGGGGGGGGGGGGGGGGGGGGGGGGGGGGGGGGGGGGGGGGGGGGGGGGGGGGGGGGGGGGGGGGGGGGGGGGGGGGGGGGGGGGGGGGGGGGGGGGGGGGGGGGGGGGGGGGGGGGGGGGGGGGGGGGGGGGGGGGGGGGGGGGGGGGGGGGGGGGGGGGGGGGGGGGGGGGGGGGGGGGGGGGGGGGGGGGGGGGGGGGGGGGGGGGGGGGGGGGGGGGGGGGGGGGGGGGGGGGGGGGGGGGGGGGGGGGGGGGGGGGGGGGGGGGGGGGGGGGGGGGGGGGGGGGGGGGGGGGGGGGGGGGGGGGGGGGGGGGGGGGGGGGGGGGGGGGGGGGGGGGGGGGGGGGGGGGGGGGGGGGGGGGGGGGGGGGGGGGGGGGGGGGGGGGGGGGGGGGGGGGGGGGGGGGGGGGGGGGGGGGGGGGGGGGGGGGGGGGGGGGGGGGGGGGGGGGGGGGGGGGGGGGGGGGGGGGGGGGGGGGGGGGGGGGGGGGGGGGGGGGGGGGGGGGGGGGGGGGGGGGGGGGGGGGGGGGGGGGGGGGGGGGGGGGGGGGGGGGGGGGGGGGGGGGGGGGGGGGGGGGGGGGGGGGGGGGGGGGGGGGGGGGGGGGGGGGGGGGGGGGGGGGGGGGGGGGGGGGGGGGGGGGGGGGGGGGGGGGGGGGGGGGGGGGGGGGGGGGGGGGGGGGGGGGGGGGGGGGGGGGGGGGGGGGGGGGGGGGGGGGGGGGGGGGGGGGGGGGGGGGGGGGGGGGGGGGGGGGGGGGGGGGGGGGGGGGGGGGGGGGGGGGGGGGGGGGGGGGGGGGGGGGGGGGGGGGGGGGGGGGGGGGGGGGGGGGGGGGGGGGGGGGGGGGGGGGGGGGGGGGGGGGGGGGGGGGGGGGGGGGGGGGGGGGGGGGGGGGGGGGGGGGGGGGGGGGGGGGGGGGGGGGGGGGGGGGGGGGGGGGGGGGGGGGGGGGGGGGGGGGGGGGGGGGGGGGGGGGGGGGGGGGGGGGGGGGGGGGGGGGGGGGGGGGGGGGGGGGGGGGGGGGGGGGGGGGGGGGGGGGGGGGGGGGGGGGGGGGGGGGGGGGGGGGGGGGGGGGGGGGGGGGGGGGGGGGGGGGGGGGGGGGGGGGGGGGGGGGGGGGGGGGGGGGGGGGGGGGGGGGGGGGGGGGGGGGGGGGGGGGGGGGGGGGGGGGGGGGGGGGGGGGGGGGGGGGGGGGGGGGGGGGGGGGGGGGGGGGGGGGGGGGGGGGGGGGGGGGGGGGGGGGGGGGGGGGGGGGGGGGGGGGGGGGGGGGGGGGGGGGGGGGGGGGGGGGGGGGGGGGGGGGGGGGGGGGGGGGGGGGGGGGGGGGGGGGGGGGGGGGGGGGGGGGGGGGGGGGGGGGGGGGGGGGGGGGGGGGGGGGGGGGGGGGGGGGGGGGGGGGGGGGGGGGGGGGGGGGGGGGGGGGGGGGGGGGGGGGGGGGGGGGGGGGGGGGGGGGGGGGGGGGGGGGGGGGGGGGGGGGGGGGGGGGGGGGGGGGGGGGGGGGGGGGGGGGGGGGGGGGGGGGGGGGGGGGGGGGGGGGGGGGGGGGGGGGGGGGGGGGGGGGGGGGGGGGGGGGGGGGGGGGGGGGGGGGGGGGGGGGGGGGGGGGGGGGGGGGGGGGGGTGGACAGCGAGGATGAAGATGGCTAGAGGAGGTACAAGAGGCAAATCCTGAGGGAGCTTTATGCGAGAATGCATAACAGGCGTATTAGGACCTGGGTCGGCGGCTATCGATGCCCATTTTGCAACCAAAAGCTTCATGGCGCATATGAAAGTGTTCTCGCGCATGCAAGAGGACGAGCCATTGGCTCCTTCAAGCAGAAGTATTCTCATAGGGTGGCGCACGGTGCGTACGCCGAGTACCTGGAAAAGCTTCAGGATCGTGCCGGCAGATGAGATGAGATGTGGGATCGAACTGTGTACGCTTGAGTATGCTTAATGATGGTTGAACTATGTACTTATGGTTGAACTATGCTTGTGTATGCTTATTATCTATGTCTGAGTATGTTTAATCTATGTTTACTTATGTCTAAATGTGGGATATGGATGCAATCAGTTTGGTTGATGGAATCTACCTCAGTGGTTTATTGGTCCCCTTTGTAATTTGTGTTAAATTTTGACCAAAGATTTAACCCCCCCCCCCCCCCGCAGGTCAGCAAAAATTATATCATTGGATGCGTATTTGAACATAGTGTTCAATAATATAATTTTTGGTGATATGCAAAAACATTTGTTAGTTAAATCTTTGGTCAAAATTTGGTACAAATTACAAAGGGGAGCAATAAACCAGGACGGAGGTAGTACGTCAATCGCACACGGTTCCCAAAATGCAATGACTTTCATTTTCCCTGTTACGTCAATCACACATGGTTGGCTCTAGCAAACCGTTGCCTCCGAAACTCTTTGTGGGACAGAAAACCCTCACCACCCAATTCATAAAAGAAAAAAGAAAACCCTCACCATTCCCACGTCACAAAAACCCTCACCCCGCCCGCCACCCCCTCCGGTCCCCATTCACACCTGCACAAGCTCCTCCGCGTCTATGCATGGCACCGCCTATCGCCGCGGCAACCACTTAACTCGACGCCTACCGCTGCCGCCAGGCTGCCGGCAAACCCCACCGCATTTCGCCACTTCCGCTTGCCGTCGCCTAACGCCATCGACTTTCTCGACGCTGCTCGCGGTCGACCCAGCTCCGCCCGGTTGGGGAATCTGCCGCATTGAGGTTTTTTTTCTCATGGACAACAATGTAACTAATTTAATGAGATATTATCTGCTACTTCTTGAGCTTGTGTTTGTTTTTCCCTTGAAGAGGAAAGGGTGATGCAGCAAAGTAGAGATAAGTATTTCCCTCAGTTTGAGAACCAAGGTATCAATCCAGTAGAAGACAACGCACAAATCACCAATACCTGCACAAACAATCAAACAACTTGCACCCCCCCCCCCCCCCCCCCCCCCCCCCCCCCCCCCCCCCCCCCCCCCCCCCCCCCCCCCCCCCCCCCCCCCCCCCCCCCCCCCCCCCCCCCCCCCCCCCCCCCCCCCCCCCCCCCCCCCCCCCCCCCCCCCCCCCCCCCCCCCCCCCCCCCCCCCCCCCCCCCCCCCCCCCCCCCCCCCCCCCCCCCCCCCCCCCCCCCCCCCCCCCCCCCCCCCCCCCCCCCCCCCCCCCCCCCCCCCCCCCCCCCCCCCCCCCCCCCCCCCCCCCCCCCCCCCCCCCCCCCCCCCCCCCCCCCCCCCCCCCCCCCCCCCCCCCCCCCCCCCCCCCCCCCCCCCCCCCCCCCCCCCCCCCCCCCCCCCCCCCCCCCCCCCCCCCCCCCCCCCCCCCCCCCCCCCCCCCCCCCCCCCCCCCCCCCCCCCCCCCCCCCCCCCCCCCCCCCCCCCCCCCCCCCCCCCCCCCCCCCCCCCCCCCCCCCCCCCCCCCCCCCCCCCCCCCCCCCCCCCCCCCCCCCCCCCCCCCCCCCCCCCCCCCCCCCCCCCCCCCCCCCCCCCCCCCCCCCCCCCCCCCCCCCCCCCCCCCCCCCCCCCCCCCCCCCCCCCCCCCCCCCCCCCCCCCCCCCCCCCCCCCCCCCCCCCCCCCCCCCCCCCCCCCCCCCCCCCCCCCCCCCCCCCCCCCCCCCCCCCCCCCCCCCCCCCCCCCCCCCCCCCCCCCCCCCCCCCCCCCCCCCCCCCCCCCCCCCCCCCCCCCCCCCCCCCCCCCCCCCCCCCCCCCCCCCCCCCCCCCCCCCCCCCCCCCCCCCCCCCCCCCCCCCCCCCCCCCCCCCCCCCCCCCCCCCCCCCCCCCCCCCCCCCCCCCCCCCCCCCCCCCCCCCCCCCCCCCCCCCCCCCCCCCCCCCCCCCCCCCCCCCCCCCCCCCCCCCCCCCCCCCCCCCCCCCCCCCCCCCCCCCCCCCCCCCCCCCCCCCCCCCCCCCCCCCCCCCCCCCCCCCCCCCCCCCCCCCCCCCCCCCCCCCCCCCCCCCCCCCCCCCCCCCCCCCCCCCCCCCCCCCCCCCCCCCCCCCCCCCCCCCCCCCCCCCCCCCCCCCCCCCCCCCCCCCCCCCCCCCCCCCCCCCCCCCCCCCCCCCCCCCCCCCCCCCCCCCCCCCCCCCCCCCCCCCCCCCCCCCCCCCCCCCCCCCCCCCCCCCCCCCCCCCCCCCCCCCCCCCCCCCCCCCCCCCCCCCCCCCCCCCCCCCCCCCCCCCCCCCCCCCCCCCCCCCCCCCCCCCCCCCCCCCCCCCCCCCCCCCCCCCCCCCCCCCCCCCCCCCCCCCCCCCCCCCCCCCCCCCCCCCCCCCCCCCCCCCCCCCCCCCCCCCCCCCCCCCCCCCCCCCCCCCCCCCCCCCCCCCCCCCCCCCCCCCCCCCCCCCCCCCCCCCCCCCCCCCCCCCCCCCCCCCCCCCCCCCCCCCCCCCCCCCCCCCCCCCCCCCCCCCCCCCCCCCCCCCCCCCCCCCCCCCCCCCCCCCCCCCCCCCCCCCCCCCCCCCCCCCCCCCCCCCCCCCCCCCCCCCCCCCCCCCCCCCCCCCCCCCCCCCCCCCCCCCCCCCCCCCCCCCCCCCCCCCCCCCCCCCCCCCCCCCCCCCCCCCCCCCCCCCCCCCCCCCCCCCCCCCCCCCCCCCCCCCCCCCCCCCCCCCCCCCCCCCCCCCCCCCCCCCCCCCCCCCCCCCCCCCCCCCCCCCCCCCCCCCCCCCCCCCCCCCCCCCCCCCCCCCCCCCCCCCCCCCCCCCCCCCCCCCCCCCCCCCCCCCCCCCCCCCCCCCCCCCCCCCCCCCCCCCCCCCCCCCCCCCCCCCCCCCCCCCCCCCCCCCCCCCCCCCCCCCCCCCCCCCCCCCCCCCCCCCCCCCCCCCCCCCCCCCCCCCCCCCCCCCCCCCCCCCCCCCCCCCCCCCCCCCCCCCCCCCCCCCCCCCCCCCCCCCCCCCCCCCCCCCCCCCCCCCCCCCCCCCCCCCCCCCCCCCCCCCCCCCCCCCCCCCCCCCCCCCCCCCCCCCCCCCCCCCCCCCCCCCCCCCCCCCCCCCCCCCCCCCCCCCCCCCCCCCCCCCCCCCCCCCCCCCCCCCCCCCCCCCCCCCCCCCCCCCCCCCCCCCCCCCCCCCCCCCCCCCCCCCCCCCCCCCCCCCCCCCCCCCCCCCCCCCCCCCCCCCCCCCCCCCCCCCCCCCCCCCCCCCCCCCCCCCCCCCCCCCCCCCCCCCCCCCCCCCCCCCCCCCCCCCCCCCCCCCCCCCCCCCCCCCCCCCCCCCCCCCCCCCCCCCCCCCCCCCCCCCCCCCCCCCCCCCCCCCCCCCCCCCCCCCCCCCCCCCCCCCCCCCCCCCCCCCCCCCCCCCCCCCCCCCCCCCCCCCCCCCCCCCCCCCCCCCCCCCCCCCCCCCCCCCCCCCCCTTCTTTGTGTTGGATTGAGTATTATGAATCTAAATTTTCTTTGGTGTTATTTTAGTAAGAACTCTTGATAGATCGATCAAAAAGAATAACTTAGTGTTATTTTAGTATGAACTCTTGATAGATCAATCAGAAAGAATAACTTGGTGTTATTTTAGTATGAACTCTTGGATAGATCGATCAGAATGAATAGCTACAAACAATTCTTCTTATGTTCTCCGCTAGATAGGAACTTTGGAGTGATTCTTCATTGCACGTTGAGGGACGACTATATGATCCAATTATATTAGCATTGTTGAGAGATTGCACTAGCAAAAGTACGGACCCTAGGCCTCATTTTCAAGCATTGCAATACCGTTTGTGCTCCATTTTATCAATTGCTACCTTGCTGTTTTTATTGTTCTTATTACAAAAATCAATATCTACTATCCATATTACACTTGTATCACCATCTCTTCACCGAACTAGTGCACCTATACAAATTACCATTGTATTTGGTGTGTTGGGGACACAAGAGACTTTTTATTATTTGGTTGCAGGGTTGTTTGAGAGAGACTATCTTCATCCTACGCCTCCCACGGATTGATAAACCTTAGGTTATCCACTTGAGGGAAAATTGCTACTGTCCTACAAAACTCTACGCTTGGAGACCCAACACGTGTCTACAAGAATTAAGTTGCGTAGTAGACATCAAGGCCTACATTGCTACAGAAGTGTTGATATTCTGCTCAAAATACATTGAAAATAGCTGATCAGCTTAGCAAAAAGGTGGGTGAAGACAATCCCGAGCTCAATGTTTTTGATTGTTCTGTTCGATTTACAGGGAAAAGTCGACAAGATGACAAACCTAAAGATTTGGACAAAATGGTTTGGTATGTGTTGAATAATTGTCATGAGATTCTAACTTATACTCCCTCCGTTCCTTGATATAAGGTGTATAGATTTTTTAGAAAAAGTTCGAAATATAAGGTGTCTTGCGTTGCACCACTCGTTTGAATATTTTTTTAGGGATTTGATTACATTTACTTATATTAGGCAAACTCCTCTATTTTCTCATGTCAATTAGTCAGGTGTAATCTCGCCTAAAACTTGAGAAATTTTCACTCCACGCGCGTTCTTTAATTTTCGTGCCAAAAACTATACACCCTATATTTAGGAACAGAGGGAGTATTGAGTAAGTGCTAAGTACTGCAGCTTATACATGGTAATCTACTAAACTTGCAGCACATTCTTAAATATTTAGATGTTTGGCGTGATCACTATGTTGTGCAACATCTACAAAAAGGAGTTAATGACGCAAAAGCCAAGAAACATTGACAAACTGGTTATGGCAGGATTTGCAAAATGGTTCAAGGGCCGTGTAAGCTTTTGAATATCACTATCAGTTTTTTTAATATATTGAGTACATAAGATGATCACCTTGTCTATTTTCTAACCATAGTTTAAGAAGATGCGGGAGGATGGGCAGGCAGTTAATGATGCCCTTTACACACTAGTAATGGGTCTTGATACTCGGGTAAGACATTATGAATCTTGCGTTGTTGAAGATGTGCGCTACAACACCCTTGCATGCAACGAAGGCAGGAAGACACAAAACAGTGCCGTCATGAGCATAGATACGTACGACAAAGAGAGAACTAAAATGTATGCTAACATAACAGACATTTTTCAATTGCAGTATATCTCCAGTTTCGAGGTTCATTGGTGTGTGGTTCTATTGTGTTGTCGTTGGTATAACTTGTTTTCCAGGTGATGATTATTTCAAATCCATCGATGTCAAGGAGGCGTACCACACCGACGAGCCTTTTATTTTGGCAAATCAAGCAACACAGATATTTTTCTTGGAAGACACATATGCATGTAGCGATCACTAGAGAGTATTCCCCCCCCCCCCCCCCCCCCCCCCCCCCCCCCCCCCCCCCCCCCCCCCCCCCCCCCCCCCCCCCCCCCCCCCCCCCCCCCCCCCCCCCCCCCCCCCCCCCCCCCCCCCCCCCCCCCCCCCCCCCCCCCCCCCCCCCCCCCCCCCCCCCCCCCCCCCCCCCCCCCCCCCCCCCCCCCCCCCCCCCCCCCCCCCCCCCCCCCCCCCCCCCCCCCCCCCCCCCCCCCCCCCCCCCCCCCCCCCCCCCCCCCCCCCCCCCCCCCCCCCCCCCCCCCCCCCCCCCCCCCCCCCCCCCCCCCCCCCCCCCCCCCCCCCCCCCCCCCCCCCCCCCCCCCCCCCCCCCCCCCCCCCCCCCCCCCCCCCCCCCCCCCCCCCCCCCCCCCCCCCCCCCCCCCCCCCCCCCCCCCCCCCCCCCCCCCCCCCCCCCCCCCCCCCCCCCCCCCCCCCCCCCCCCCCCCCCCCCCCCCCCCCCCCCCCCCCCCCCCCCCCCCCCCCCCCCCCCCCCCCCCCCCCCCCCCCCCCCCCCCCCCCCCCCCCCCCCCCCCCCCCCCCCCCCCCCCCCCCCCCCCCCCCCCCCCCCCCCCCCCCCCCCCCCCCCCCCCCCCCCCCCCCCCCCCCCCCCCCCCCCCCCCCCCCCCCCCCCCCCCCCCCCCCCCCCCCCCCCCCCCCCCCCCCCCCCCCCCCCCCCCCCCCCCCCCCCCCCCCCCCCCCCCCCCCCCCCCCCCCCCCCCCCCCCCCCCCCCCCCCCCCCCCCCCCCCCCCCCCCCCCCCCCCCCCCCCCCCCCCCCCCCCCCCCCCCCCCCCCCCCCCCCCCCCCCCCCCCCCCCCCCCCCCCCCCCCCCCCCCCCCCCCCCCCCCCCCCCCCCCCCCCCCCCCCCCCCCCCCCCCCCCCCCCCCCCCCCCCCCCCCCCCCCCCCCCCCCCCCCCCCCCCCCCCCCCCCCCCCCCCCCCCCCCCCCCCCCCCCCCCCCCCCCCCCCCCCCCCCCCCCCCCCCCCCCCCCCCCCCCCCCCCCCCCCCCCCCCCCCCCCCCCCCCCCCCCCCCCCCCCCCCCCCCCCCCCCCCCCCCCCCCCCCCCCCCCCCCCCCCCCCCCCCCCCCCCCCCCCCCCCCCCCCCCCCCCCCCCCCCCCCCCCCCCCCCCCCCCCCCCCCCCCCCCCCCCCCCCCCCCCCCCCCCCCCCCCCCCCCCCCCCCCCCCCCCCCCCCCCCCCCCCCCCCCCCCCCCCCCCCCCCCCCCCCCCCCCCCCCCCCCCCCCCCCCCCCCCCCCCCCCCCCCCCCCCCCCCCCCCCCCCCCCCCCCCCCCCCCCCCCCCCCCCCCCCCCCCCCCCCCCCCCCCCCCCCCCCCCCCCCCCCCCCCCCCCCCCCCCCCCCCCCCCCCCCCCCCCCCCCCCCCCCCCCCCCCCCCCCCCCCCCCCCCCCCCCCCCCCCCCCCCCCCCCCCCCCCCCCCCCCCCCCCCCCCCCCCCCCCCCCCCCCCCCCCCCCCCCCCCCCCCCCCCCCCCCCCCCCCCCCCCCCCCCCCCCCCCCCCCCCCCCCCCCCCCCCCCCCCCCCCCCCCCCCCCCCCCCCCCCCCCCCCCCCCCCCCCCCCCCCCCCCCCCCCCCCCCCCCCCCCCCCCCCCCCCCCCCCCCCCCCCCCCCCCCCCCCCCCCCCCCCCCCCCCCCCCCCCCCCCCCCCCCCCCCCCCCCCCCCCCCCCCCCCCCCCCCCCCCCCCCCCCCCCCCCCCCCCCCCCCCCCCCCCCCCCCCCCCCCCCCCCCCCCCCCCCCCCCCCCCCCCCCCCCCCCCCCCCCCCCCCCCCCCCCCCCCCCCCCCCCCCCCCCCCCCCCCCCCCCCCCCCCCCCCCCCCCCCCCCCCCCCCCCCCCCCCCCCCCCCCCCCCCCCCCCCCCCCCCCCCCCCCCCCCCCCCCCCCCCCCCCCCCCCCCCCCCCCCCCCCCCCCCCCCCCCCCCCCCCCCCCCCCCCCCCCCCCCCCCCCCCCCCCCCCCCCCCCCCCCCCCCCCCCCCCCCCCCCCCCCCCCCCCCCCCCCCCCCCCCCCCCCCCCCCCCCCCCCCCCCCCCCCCCCCCCCCCCCCCCCCCCCCCCCCCCCCCCCCCCCCCCCCCCCCCCCCCCCCCCCCCCCCCCCCCCCCCCCCCCCCCCCCCCCCCCCCCCCCCCCCCCCCCCCCCCCCCCCCCCCCCCCCCCCCCCCCCCCCCCCCCCCCCCCCCCCCCCCCCCCCCCCCCCCCCCCCCCCCCCCCCCCCCCCCCCCCCCCCCCCCCCCCCCCCCCCCCCCCCCCCCCCCCCCCCCCCCCCCCCCCCCCCCCCCCCCCCCCCCCCCCCCCCCCCCCCCCCCCCCCCCCCCCCCCCCCCCCCCCCCCCCCCCCCCCCCCCCCCCCCCCCCCCCCCCCCCCCCCCCCCCCCCCCCCCCCCCCCCCCCCCCCCCCCCCCCCCCCCCCCCCCCCCCCCCCCCCCCCCCCCCCCCCCCCCCCCCCCCCCCCCCCCCCCCCCCCCCCCCCCCCCCCCCCCCCCCCCCCCCCCCCCCCCCCCCCCCCCCCCCCCCCCCCCCCCCCCCCCCCCCCCCCCCCCCCCCCCCCCCCCCCCCCCCCCCCCCCCCCCCCCCCCCCCCCCCCCCCCCCCCCCCCCCCCCCCCCCCCCCCCCCCCCCCCCCCCCCCCCCCCCCCCCCCCCCCCCCCCCCCCCCCCCCCCCCCCCCCCCCCCCCCCCCCCCCCCCCCCCCCCCCCCCCCCCCCCCCCCCCCCCCCCCCCCCCCCCCCCCCCCCCCCCCCCCCCCCCCCCCCCCCCCCCCCCCCCCCCCCCCCCCCCCCCCCCCCCCCCCCCCCCCCCCCCCCCCCCCCCCCCCCCCCCCCCCCCCCCCCCCCCCCCCCCCCCCCCCCCCCCCCCCCCCCCCCCCCCCCCCCCCCCCCCCCCCCCCCCCCCCCCCCCCCCCCCCCCCCCCCCCCCCCCCCCCCCCCCCCCCCCCCCCCCCCCCCCCCCCCCCCCCCCCCCCCCCCCCCCCCCCCCCCCCCCCCCCCCCCCCCCCCCCCCCCCCCCCCCCCCCCCCCCCCCCCCCCCCCCCCCCCCCCCCCCCCCCCCCCCCCCCCCCCCCCCCCCCCCCCCCCCCCCCCCCCCCCCCCCCCCCCCCCCCCCCGAATTTGTTGAGAAAATCTCCGCTGTCCGAGAAGAGACTAATATTTTGCAGGAGTCTATGGAAAAAGGAATTGATGAAACTGTGAGCTCATTGGATGAAAAAGATGATTAGAAGAGCGAAGAACAAAAGGATGAAGAGCGGATTAGCTACCCATTCCCTCCTTCTAATGAGAGTATCTATTCAACTCATACATTGTTTAATTTCCCTTCATGCTTACGGAAGGATGAATGTTATGATAATTGCTATGATCCCGTTGATTCTTTTGAAATATCCCTTTTTGATGAACTTGATGCTTGCTATGCTTCTGGACAAGATGCCAATATGAATTATGCTTATGGAGATGAACTTGCTATAGTTCCTTATGTTAAGAAGGAAATTATTGCTATTGCACCCACACTTGATAATCCTATTATCTTTTTGAATTCTCCAAACTACACTATATCAGAGAAGTTTGCACTTATTAAGGATTGCATTGATGGGTTGCCTTTTACCGTTTCACATGATGATTTTGATGAATATAATATGCATGTGCTTGATGCTCCTACTTGAAATTGTTATGACAGTGGAACTACATCTCCACCTCTTTATGTTTCCAACACGATAAAATTGCAAGAAACTGCTTATGCTATGTATTGGCCTTTACTTGATGTGCATGAATTGTTCTTGTATGACATGCCGATGCATATAAAGAGAGTTAGACTTCTTCATTGCATGATTTATATTGCTTGGTGCTCACTACTAAAGGCCAAATCATTGTTAATTAAAATTGGCTTTGATATACCTTGGGATCCGGGTGGATCCATTACTTCAACACTTTATACCTAGCTTAATCGCTTTAAAGTAAACGTTGCCAGGGAGACAACCCGAAAGTTTTAGAGATTCATTTATTTATGTTGAGTGCTTTTATAAAGTTTAAAAACAAAAAAATATAGAGGGGAACTTAAAACTTTTTGACAAAAGAGAAGCGATTGCAAGTTATGCATTGGAGAAGTGAGGGTCGACCTTGAACACTTGTGTTCTTGATCATGGAAACAATGTAGAATTTTTCATGAAGTTTCTAACAAAAATAATTATCCCCTTGTACAAATCCTTTGTATTGTAAAATTATTGTGCCAAGATTTGCCTTTAGGATGGGTAGGCTGCTTGTTGGTATGTGCGGTGTAAAAACAGAAAATTTGGCTGTAGCGTGTGAATTTCATTTTTACTGGAACATCAAAGGTTTCTGAAACATTTTGCACACTATTGCTATACAATTTTTTTATTTCGTCCTATTTTTTCAGAATTTTTGGAGTTACATAAGTATGGTGAATGTTCAGATTACTATGGACTGTCCTGTTTAAGACAGATTCAAGCCATGGAAAAGTTACAATACAGTGACTACAATGCAAAAACAAAACATGAATTGGTTTGCAATAGTACTTAAGGTAGTGATTTGCTTTATTATATTAACAGACCTCATGAGGTTTCTGTTGAGTTTTGTGTGGATGAAGTGATCAAAGATTGAGGATGTATCGATATGTGGAGAAGGAGGAGAGGCAAGAGCTCAAGGTTCGGGATGCCCAAGGCACCCCAAGTAAATATCCAAGGATACTCAAGCTCTAAGCTTGGTGATGCCCCATAAGGCATCCCATCTTTCTTGAACAAGTATTAGTATGTTTTCGTCTTCGTTTCGTTCATGTGATATGTGTAAATCTTGGAGCGTCTTTTGTGTTTATTTTTCACTTTTCTTTTATTAACCATGCTGGTATGAGATAGTCCATTGTTGATTTATAGAGTGCTCATTGCACTTCACTTATATCTTTTGAGTATGGCTTTATAGAATGCTTCATGTGCTTCACTTATATCATTTGAAGTTTGGATTGCCTGTTTCTCTTCACATAGAAAACCTTTATTTGTAGAATGCTCTTTTGCTTCACTTATACTTGTTAGAGCTTGATCTTTTGTAGAAAGAATTAAACTCATGCTTCACTGATATCTATTTAGAGAGTCAACATGAATTGGTCATTTGCATGGTTAGTTATAAAATCCTATATAAAACTTATGGATCACTGAATATGATATGTTTGATTCCTTTGCAATAGTTTTGCGATATAGAGATGGAATATGTGGGAGTTACTAGTAAACGGTTGTGGTTAGTAAGAATATTGGTGTCATGGTTTGTGATTCCCGAAGCATGCGTGTATAGTCTCTTGTTATGCTATGAGGAGCATGATTTATTATTGATTGTCTTCCTTATGAGTGGCGGTCGGGGACGAGCGATGATCTTTTCCTACCAATCTATCCCCCTAGGGGCATGCGTAGTAGTACTTTGCTTCGAGGGCTAATAAAATTTTGTAATAAGTATACGAGTTCTTTAATGACTAATGTGAGTCCATGGATTATACGCACTCTTACCTTTTAGCAATTTGCTAGCCTCTACGGTACCGAGCATTGCCCTTTCTCACCTTGAGAGTCGGTGCAAACTTCGCTGGTGCATCCAAACCCCGTGATATGATACGCTCCATCACACATAGCCTTATTATATCTTCCTCAAAACAGCCACCATACCTACCAATTATGGCCTTTCCATAGCCATTCTGAGATATATTGCCATGCAACTTCCACCGGTTCCGTTTTGATGACTTGAGCGTTCATTGTCATATTGCTTTGCATGATCATATAGCTGACATAGTATTTGTGGCTCAGCCACCGTTCATCATTTTTTATAGATGTTACGCTAGATCATTGCACATCCTGGTACACTGCCAGAGGCATTCATATAGAGACATACTTTGTTCTAGGTATCGAGTTGTAATTTTTATTTCTTTTGAGTTATAAGTAAATAGAAGTGTGATGATCATCATTATTCATTTTTATATCATTGCCCTAGTGAGGAAAGGATGATGGAGACTATGATTCCCCCATAAGTCGGGATGAGACTCCGGACAATGAGAAAAAAAAAAGAGAGATGGGGCATGCTAGTTCCACACTTGTGCTTCAAAGTAGCACCATGGTTTTCATATAGAGAGTCTCATGTGTTGTCACTTTCATATACTACTGTGAATTTTTCATTATTGAACTTGGCTTGTATATTTTGATGATGGGATTCCTCAAATGCCCGAGGTCTTCATGAGCAAGCAAGTTGGATGCACACCCACTTAGTTTTCATATTGAGCTTTCATACACTTATAGCTCTTAGTGCATCCGTTGCATGGCAATCCCTACTCCTCACATTGATATCAATTGATGGGAATCTCCATAGCCCGTTGGTTAGCCGCATCGATGTGAGACTTTCTTACTTTTTTGTCTTCTCTATATTTACCCCTACCATTATACTCTATTCCATCTGTAGTGCTATATCCATGGCTTGCGCTCATGTATTGCGTGAGGGTTGAAAAGCTGAGGCGTGTTAAAAAGTATGAACCAATTGCTCGGCTTGTCATCGGGGTTGTGCATGATAAATACTTTGTGATAAGAAGACAGAGCATGGCAAGACTATATGATTTTGTAGGGATAACTTTATTTAGTGTTGATATTTTGAAAGACATGATTGTTTGTTGGGATGCCTGAGTATTGATATCTTTATGTCAAATTATAGACTATTGCTTTGGATCACTTATGTCTTAATATTCATCCCATGATTAGATATATGATCAAGTTTATACTAGGTAGCATTCCACATAAAAAATTATCTTTTTTTATCATTTACCTACTCGAGGACGAGCGGGAATTAAGCTTGGGGATGCTGATACGTCTCTGTTGTATCTATAATTTTTGATTGTTTCATGCCAATATTATACAACTTTCACATACTTTTGGCAACTTTTTATATGATTTATTGGACTAACCTATTGATCCAGTGCCTAGTGCCAGTTTCTGTCTGTTGCATGTTTTTTGTTTCACAGAAAATCCATATCAAACGAAGTCCAAATGCGATAAAAATTTACTGAGAATTATTTTGGAATATATGTGATTTTTGGGAGGTGGAATCAATGCAAATGGAGGCCCACAGTGACCACAAGACACCAGGGCGCGCCCCAGGCCCCTGGCGCGTGGTGGTGGGTTGTGCCCTCCTCGAACGTCGGTTGGAGCTCTATTCGGGTGCAAGGAAGATTATGTCTAGAAAACATCGTGTTAAAATCTTAGCGCAATTGGAGTTACAGATCTCTCGGAATATAAGAAACGATTTTCAGCCTCATCCGAGGAACGCGAAATAGAAGGGAAGAGAGAGATAGATCCACTCTCGGAGGGGCTCCCGCCCGTCTGCCGCCATGGAGGCCATGGACTAGAGGGGAACTCTCCTACCATCTAGGGGGGAGGCCAAGGAAGAATAAGAAGGAGGGGGATCTCCCCCCTCTCTCCCGTTGTTGTTGGAGTGCCGCTGGGGCAAGGATCGTGACGGCGATCTACATCAACACTCTTGCTACCGTCAACACCAAATCACTCCCCCTCTATGCAGTGATGAAACCTCCCTTCTTCCCACTATAATCCCTACTTAAACATGGTGCTCAACTCCATATATTATTTCCCAATGATCTATGGTTTTCCTATGATGTTTGAGTAGATCCGTTTTGTAATGTGTGTTAATCACGATCTTGGTTGGTATGATTGTATATTTTATTTATGGTGTTGTCGTATGGTTCCCTCCATGCCGCGCAAATGGAGGGAACTCCGCTGTAGGGTGTTGTAATATGTTCATGGTTTGCTTATTGTCAGTGTTGCGGGGGTGACAGGAGCCTAAAGCGGATAAGTGGATTATGGCGTATGGGAGTAAAAAGGACTTGATACTTAATGCTATGGTTGGGTTTCACGACCTTAATGATCTTTAGTAGTTGTGGATGCTAGCTATGGGTCCAATCATAATTGCATATGATCCAAGTAGAGAAATTATGTTAGCTCATGCCTCTCCCTCATGTAAAATTGCAAGAATGATTACCGGTACTTGTTATCGATTGCCTAGGGACAAATGACTTTCTTATTGACAAAAGCTATCGACTTTTATTACCTTGCAATTTATTCATAGTTTTATTCTCGCAAAGTACTCATAGTTTTATTCTTGCAAAATAGTTTCATACTTGTTCTAGGTAAAGCAGACGTTAAGTGTGCGTAGAGTTGTATCGGTGGTCGATAGAACTTGTGGGAATATTTGTTCTGCCTTTAGCTCCTCATTGGGTTTGACACTTATTTATCGAAGAAGGCTACAAATGATCCCCTATTCTTGTGGTTATCACCTACATAGCACAATGATCTTGCCCATTAACTTCACAAGCTCTTTCATCTCCTCATTGCTGCCAAGGCCATTCAACAGTTGTTGCCTGGCCATGATCAGATGAACTACATCTTTAACCTTCTGCTCTACATCTTCCTCTTCTGTTGTTCCTTCAGTTACTTGTCCAACACCCCAACCCGCTGGTATTAGGATTCCTCGCCTAACCAAATAAAGTTCCATTCCCCCACATAAGAAACTTCCCAGAAATACATATTACACAAACCATCCCTTTTCTGCACGAATGAAATTGGAAGATCATCAACCAAACTATTAAAATATCAGCAACTAAAAACAGGCAAACAACTTAAACATATTATTACCCCATGATTCGGGCATTTGTAGAAGGCTCAACCAGGGTTGACGATTATAGTTGATATGCGATGGATGACTCTACATGATTTGCAGCAGTGGCACCACACCCCCCCCCCCCCCCCCCCCCCCCCCCCCCCCCCCCCCCCCCCCCCCCCCCCCCCCCCCCCCCCCCCCCCCCCCCCCCCCCCCCCCCCCCCCCCCCCCCCCCCCCCCCCCCCCCCCCCCCCCCCCCCCCCCCCCCCCCCCCCCCCCCCCCCCCCCCCCCCCCCCCCCCCCCCCCCCCCCCCCCCCCCCCCCCCCCCCCCCCCCCCCCCCCCCCCCCCCCCCCCCCCCCCCCCCCCCCCCCCCCCCCCCCCCCCCCCCCCCCCCCCCCCCCCCCCCCCCCCCCCCCCCCCCCCCCCCCCCCCCCCCCCCCCCCCCCCCCCCCCCCCCCCCCCCCCCCCCCCCCCCCCCCCCCCCCCCCCCCCCCCCCCCCCCCCCCCCCCCCCCCCCCCCCCCCCCCCCCCCCCCCCCCCCCCCCCCCCCCCCCCCCCCCCCCCCCCCCCCCCCCCCCCCCCCCCCCCCCCCCCCCCCCCCCCCCCCCCCCCCCCCCCCCCCCCCCCCCCCCCCCCCCCCCCCCCCCCCCCCCCCCCCCCCCCCCCCCCCCCCCCCCCCCCCCCCCCCCCCCCCCCCCCCCCCCCCCCCCCCCCCCCCCCCCCCCCCCCCCCCCCCCCCCCCCCCCCCCCCCCCCCCCCCCCCCCCCCCCCCCCCCCCCCCCCCCCCCCCCCCCCCCCCCCCCCCCCCCCCCCCCCCCCCCCCCCCCCCCCCCCCCCCCCCCCCCCCCCCCCCCCCCCCCCCCCCCCCCCCCCCCCCCCCCCCCCCCCCCCCCCCCCCCCCCCCCCCCCCCCCCCCCCCCCCCCCCCCCCCCCCCCCCCCCCCCCCCCCCCCCCCCCCCCCCCCCCCCCCCCCCCCCCCCCCCCCCCCCCCCCCCCCCCCCCCCCCCCCCCCCCCCCCCCCCCCCCCCCCCCCCCCCCCCCCCCCCCCCCCCCCCCCCCCCCCCCCCCCCCCCCCCCCCCCCCCCCCCCCCCCCCCCCCCCCCCCCCCCCCCCCCCCCCCCCCCCCCCCCCCCCCCCCCCCCCCCCCCCCCCCCCCCCCCCCCCCCCCCCCCCCCCCCCCCCCCCCCCCCCCCCCCCCCCCCCCCCCCCCCCCCCCCCCCCCCCCCCCCCCCCCCCCCCCCCCCCCCCCCCCCCCCCCCCCCCCCCCCCCCCCCCCCCCCCCCCCCCCCCCCCCCCCCCCCCCCCCCCCCCCCCCCCCCCCCCCCCCCCCCCCCCCCCCCCCCCCCCCCCCCCCCCCCCCCCCCCCCCCCCCCCCCCCCCCCCCCCCCCCCCCCCCCCCCCCCCCCCCCCCCCCCCCCCCCCCCCCCCCCCCCCCCCCCCCCCCCCCCCCCCCCCCCCCCCCCCCCCCCCCCCCCCCCCCCCCCCCCCCCCCCCCCCCCCCCCCCCCCCCCCCCCCCCCCCCCCCCCCCCCCCCCCCCCCCCCCCCCCCCCCCCCCCCCCCCCCCCCCCCCCCCCCCCCCCCCCCCCCCCCCCCCCCCCCCCCCCCCCCCCCCCCCCCCCCCCCCCCCCCCCCCCCCCCCCCCCCCCCCCCCCCCCCCCCCCCCCCCCCCCCCCCCCCCCCCCCCCCCCCCCCCCCCCCCCCCCCCCCCCCCCCCCCCCCCCCCCCCCCCCCCCCCCCCCCCCCCCCCCCCCCCCCCCCCCCCCCCCCCCCCCCCCCCCCCCCCCCCCCCCCCCCCCCCCCCCCCCCCCCCCCCCCCCCCCCCCCCCCCCCCCCCCCCCCCCCCCCCCCCCCCCCCCCCCCCCCCCCCCCCCCCCCCCCCCCCCCCCCCCCCCCCCCCCCCCCCCCCCCCCCCCCCCCCCCCCCCCCCCCCCCCCCCCCCCCCCCCCCCCCCCCCCCCCCCCCCCCCCCCCCCCCCCCCCCCCCCCCCCCCCCCCCCCCCCCCCCCCCCCCCCCCCCCCCCCCCCCCCCCCCCCCCCCCCCCCCCCCCCCCCCCCCCCCCCCCCCCCCCCCCCCCCCCCCCCCCCCCCCCCCCCCCCCCCCCCCCCCCCCCCCCCCCCCCCCCCCCCCCCCCCCCCCCCCCCCCCCCCCCCCCCCCCCCCCCCCCCCCCCCCCCCCCCCCCCCCCCCCCCCCCCCCCCCCCCCCCCCCCCCCCCCCCCCCCCCCCCCCCCCCCCCCCCCCCCCCCCCCCCCCCCCCCCCCCCCCCCCCCCCCCCCCCCCCCCCCCCCCCCCCCCCCCCCCCCCCCCCCCCCCCCCCCCCCCCCCCCCCCCCCCCCCCCCCCCCCCCCCCCCCCCCCCCCCCCCCCCCCCCCCCCCCCCCCCCCCCCCCCCCCCCCCCCCCCCCCCCCCCCCCCCCCCCCCCCCCCCCCCCCCCCCCCCCCCCCCCCCCCCCCCCCCCCCCCCCCCCCCCCCCCCCCCCCCCCCCCCCCCCCCCCCCCCCCCCCCCCCCCCCCCCCCCCCCCCCCCCCCCCCCCCCCCCCCCCCCCCCCCCCCCCCCCCCCCCCCCCCCCCCCCCCCCCCCCCCCCCCCCCCCCCCCCCCCCCCCCCCCCCCCCCCCCCCCCCCCCCCCCCCCCCCCCCCCCCCCCCCCCCCCCCCCCCCCCCCCCCCCCCCCCCCCCCCCCCCCCCCCCCCCCCCCCCCCCCCCCCCCCCCCCCCCCCCCCCCCCCCCCCCCCCCCCCCCCCCCCCCCCCCCCCCCCCCCCCCCCCCCCCCCCCCCCCCCCCCCCCCCCCCCCCCCCCCCCCCCCCCCCCCCCCCCCCCCCCCCCCCCCCCCCCCCCCCCCCCCCCCCCCCCCCCCCCCCCCCCCCCCCCCCCCCCCCCCCCCCCCCCCCCCCCCCCCCCCCCCCCCCCCCCCCCCCCCCCCCCCCCCCCCCCCCCCCCCCCCCCCCCCCCCCCCCCCCCCCCCCCCCCCCCCCCCCCCCCCCCCCCCCCCCCCCCCCCCCCCCCCCCCCCCCCCCCCCCCCCCCCCCCCCCCCCCCCCCCCCCCCCCCCCCCCCCCCCCCCCCCCCCCCCCCCCCCCCCCCCCCCCCCCCCCCCCCCCCCCCCCCCCCCCCCCCCCCCCCCCCCCCCCCCCCCCCCCCCCCCCCCCCCCCCCCCCCCCCCCCCCCCCCCCCCCCCCCCCCCCCCCCCCCCCCCCCCCCCCCCCCCCCCCCCCCCCCCCCCCCCCCCCCCCCCCCCCCCCCCCCCCCCCCCCCCCCCCCCCCCCCCCCCCCCCCCCCCCCCCCCCCCCCCCCCCCCCCCCCCCCCCCCCCCCCCCCCCCCCCCCCCCCCCCCCCCCCCCCCCCCCCCCCCCCCCCCCCCCCCCCCCCCCCCCCCCCCCCCCCCCCCCCCCCCCCCCCCCCCCCCCCCCCCCCCCCCCCCCCCCCCCCCCCCCCCCCCCCCCCCCCCCCCCCCCCCCCCCCCCCCCCCCCCCCCCCCCCCCCCCCCCCCCCCCCCCCCCCCCCCCCCCCCCCCCCCCCCCCCCCCCCCCCCCCCCCCCCCCCCCCCCCCCCCCCCCCCCCCCCCCCCCCCCCCCCCCCCCCCCCCCCCCCCCCCCCCCCCCCCCCCCCCCCCCCCCCCCCCCCCCCCCCCCCCCCCCCCCCCCCCCCCCCCCCCCCCCCCCCCCCCCCCCCCCCCCCCCCCCCCCCCCCCCCCCCCCCCCCCCCCCCCCCCCCCCCCCCCCCCCCCCCCCCCCCCCCCCCCCCCCCCCCCCCCCCCCCCCCCCCCCCCCCCCCCCCCCCCCCCCCCCCCCCCCCCCCCCCCCCCCCCCCCCCCCCCCCCCCCCCCCCCCCCCCCCCCCCCCCCCCCCCCCCCCCCCCCCCCCCCCCCCCCCCCCCCCCCCCCCCCCCCCCCCCCCCCCCCCCCCCCCCCCCCCCTTTGATCCCATAATAGTTTCCCTTTTTGCGTCAAGCAATAATCCCTAAAGTATTCACATTGATCCAACATGTCTCCCATTATCATATTGAATGGGGTTTTCTCAGGATTACCAAAGTAGTGATTAATATTTTTCACATAACGAGCATCGAGGGTTTTAGGAGGTTCCCCATCTCCATGAGTAGCAAGTACCACTAACTTTTTTGGCGTTTCATGTTCCATGTCCATAACTAAAGATAGAGAACAACTTAAAAAGAAAATAAAAACTACTTAGTGATAAAGCAAACAAGCACACACAAGAATATTCACCCCATGCTATTGCTCCCCGGCAACGGCGCCAGAAAAAGGTCTTGATAACCCACAAGTGTAGGGGATGGTTTGTAGCCTTCTTCGATAAATAAGAGTGTCGAACCCAACGAGGAGCTAAAGGCAGAACAAATATAACCTCAAGTTCTATCAACCACCGATACAACTCTACGCACACTTAACGTCCGCTTTACCTAGAACAAGTATGAAACTATTTTGCAAGAATAAAGCTATGAGTACTTTGCGAGAATAAAACTACGAATAAATTGCAAGGTAATAAAATTCAATAGCTTTTGTCAATAAGAAAGTCATTTGTCCCTAGGAAATCGATAACAAGTACCGGTAATCATTCTTGCAATTTTACATGAGGGAGAGGCATGAGCTAACATACTTTCTATACTTGGATCATATGCACTTATGATTAGACCCCTAGCAAGCATCCACAACTACTAAAGATCATTAAGGTCGTGAAACCCAACCATAGCATTAAGTATCAAGTCCTTTTTACTCCCATACGCCATAACCCACTTATCCGCATTTAGGCTGCTGCCACCCCCGCAACACTGACAATAAGCAAACCATGAACATATTGCAACACCCTACAGCTGAGGACCCTCTGTTT
>JAAAWM010009800.1:0-28587 GCA_036873465.1 Thinopyrum obtusiflorum
TATATGTTCTCTGCCACACACTTGTGGGCCTACTAGGTTGACGCGTACGCAAGGCTTTGTCAAATTATAGTCAACACATGGTTCTAGCAGCAGTGGCTGTTGGATGTCCATCCAACGGATGTCGTGCTTCTTTTTCAATCTCGGATATTCTTGCTTCAGCCACCCAAACCAACGCCGGCGGTACCGCCTGGTACCGCCTCCCGTGGCCGGCTGTGCTACCGCGCAGGACTCACCGGCCCACCCTACTCCCATCGCCGTCCAGGCCATTCCTGTACTCACCAACACCTTCTGTTATTCTCCGGCGACGGCAGCCTCACACCACAGCCGAACCAGCGAACCCTCGTACTCCCCTCCGTGTGGGCATCCACTTACCTCGTCCTCCTTGGCTCCGCGTCGTTCCCTTGGTAGGCCTCGCCGTCGTCCACCGCCTGAGTGCTATCCGCGCGGCGTGGTCAACGTGGTCAACGAATGACAGCCATCAGAAGAGGACTCTACGTGGTGCGGCTGACAGATGGACCCACCAGCTACATCTTCGCACGCAAGGAAGTGCGTCCATATTACGGGCAAAAAAAATGATTCTTCCTGCTGACAGCTGGGACCCACCAGCTATATCTTCGCACGCAAGGAAGTGCGTCAATATTACGGGCAAAAAAATTGATTCTTCCTCCTGACAGCTGGGACCCACCAGCTATATCTTCATACGCAAGGAAGTGCGCCCTTATCCTCCCTGACAGCTGGAACCCATCCGGTCGAAGCGTACGTAGTGTTTTTTGTCTGGTCGCGAACGTGTACGTACATACTGGTCGATCAGTCTCTCTGCAACAATGAACCGTGGCCGAGCAACCAGTGGCACGTGTAGTATTAGAGCCCCCAACGTAGCAGTTCAGGCATTCCCTTCTAGACCGTGTACACATACGTACAGCCAGATGCCAAAAAATACGGCCACGTATGTACATATGGGCAGGGTCTCAAACGCCTACTCGTGCATACGTACGGCCCCCCCCCCCCCCCCCCCCCCCCCCCCCCCCCCCCCCCCCCCCCCCCCCCCCCCCCCCCCCCCCCCCCCCCCCCCCCCCCCCCCCCCCCCCCCCCCCCCCCCCCCCCCCCCCCCCCCCCCCCCCCCCCCCCCCCCCCCCCCCCCCCCCCCCCCCCCCCCCCCCCCCCCCCCCCCCCCCCCCCCCCCCCCCCCCCCCCCCCCCCCCCCCCCCCCCCCCCCCCCCCCCCCCCCCCCCCCCCCCCCCCCCCCCCCCCCCCCCCCCCCCCCCCCCCCCCCCCCCCCCCCCCCCCCCCCCCCCCCCCCCCCCCCCCCCCCCCCCCCCCCCCCCCCCCCCCCCCCCCCCCCCCCCCCCCCCCCCCCCCCCCCCCCCCCCCCCCCCCCCCCCCCCCCCCCCCCCCCCCCCCCCCCCCCCCCCCCCCCCCCCCCCCCCCCCCCCCCCCCCCCCCCCCCCCCCCCCCCCCCCCCCCCCCCCCCCCCCCCCCCCCCCCCCCCCCCCCCCCCCCCCCCCCCCCCCCCCCCCCCCCCCCCCCCCCCCCCCCCCCCCCCCCCCCCCCCCCCCCCCCCCCCCCCCCCCCCCCCCCCCCCCCCCCCCCCCCCCCCCCCCCCCCCCCCCCCCCCCCCCCCCCCCCCCCCCCCCCCCCCCCCCCCCCCCCCCCCCCCCCCCCCCCCCCCCCCCCCCCCCCCCCCCCCCCCCCCCCCCCCCCCCCCCCCCCCCCCCCCCCCCCCCCCCCCCCCCCCCCCCCCCCCCCCCCCCCCCCCCCCCCCCCCCCCCCCCCCCCCCCCCCCCCCCCCCCCCCCCCCCCCCCCCCCCCCCCCCCCCCCCCCCCCCCCCCCCCCCCCCCCCCCCCCCCCCCCCCCCCCCCCCCCCCCCCCCCCCCCCCCCCCCCCCCCCCCCCCCCCCCCCCCCCCCCCCCCCCCCCCCCCCCCCCCCCCCCCCCCCCCCCCCCCCCCCCCCCCCCCCCCCCCCCCCCCCCCCCCCCCCCCCCCCCCCCCCCCCCCCCCCCCCCCCCCCCCCCCCCCCCCCCCCCCCCCCCCCCCCCCCCCCCCCCCCCCCCCCCCCCCCCCCCCCCCCCCCCCCCCCCCCCCCCCCCCCCCCCCCCCCCCCCCCCCCCCCCCCCCCCCCCCCCCCCCCCCCCCCCCCCCCCCCCCCCCCCCCCCCCCCCCCCCCCCCCCCCCCCCCCCCCCCCCCCCCCCCCCCCCCCCCCCCCCCCCCCCCCCCCCCCCCCCCCCCCCCCCCCCCCCCCCCCCCCCCCCCCCCCCCCCCCCCCCCCCCCCCCCCCCCCCCCCCCCCCCCCCCCCCCCCCCCCCCCCCCCCCCCCCCCCCCCCCCCCCCCCCCCCCCCCCCCCCCCCCCCCCCCCCCCCCCCCCCCCCCCCCCCCCCCCCCCCCCCCCCCCCCCCCCCCCCCCCCCCCCCCCCCCCCCCCCCCCCCCCCCCCCCCCCCCCCCCCCCCCCCCCCCCCCCCCCCCCCCCCCCCCCCCCCCCCCCCCCCCCCCCCCCCCCCCCCCCCCCCCCCCCCCCCCCCCCCCCCCCCCCCCCCCCCCCCCCCCCCCCCCCCCCCCCCCCCCCCCCCCCCCCCCCCCCCCCCCCCCCCCCCCCCCCCCCCCCCCCCCCCCCCCCCCCCCCCCCCCCCCCCCCCCCCCCCCCCCCCCCCCCCCCCCCCCCCCCCCCCCCCCCCCCCCCCCCCCCCCCCCCCCCCCCCCCCCCCCCCCCCCCCCCCCCCCCCCCCCCCCCCCCCCCCCCCCCCCCCCCCCCCCCCCCCCCCCCCCCCCCCCCCCCCCCCCCCCCCCCCCCCCCCCCCCCCCCCCCCCCCCCCCCCCCCCCCCCCCCCCCCCCCCCCCCCCCCCCCCCCCCCCCCCCCCCCCCCCCCCCCCCCCCCCCCCCCCCCCCCCCCCCCCCCCCCCCCCCCCCCCCCCCCCCCCCCCCCCCCCCCCCCCCCCCCCCCCCCCCCCCCCCCCCCCCCCCCCCCCCCCCCCCCCCCCCCCCCCCCCCCCCCCCCCCCCCCCCCCCCCCCCCCCCCCCCCCCCCCCCCCCCCCCCCCCCCCCCCCCCCCCCCCCCCCCCCCCCCCCCCCCCCCCCCCCCCCCCCCCCCCCCCCCCCCCCCCCCCCCCCCCCCCCCCCCCCCCCCCCCCCCCCCCCCCCCCCCCCCCCCCCCCCCCCCCCCCCCCCCCCCCCCCCCCCCCCCCCCCCCCCCCCCCCCCCCCCCCCCCCCCCCCCCCCCCCCCCCCCCCCCCCCCCCCCCCCCCCCCCCCCCCCCCCCCCCCCCCCCCCCCCCCCCCCCCCCCCCCCCCCCCCCCCCCCCCCCCCCCCCCCCCCCCCCCCCCCCCCCCCCCCCCCCCCCCCCCCCCCCCCCCCCCCCCCCCCCCCCCCCCCCCCCCCCCCCCCCCCCCCCCCCCCCCCCCCCCCCCCCCCCCCCCCCCCCCCCCCCCCCCCCCCCCCCCCCCCCCCCCCCCCCCCCCCCCCCCCCCCCCCCCCCCCCCCCCCCCCCCCCCCCCCCCCCCCCCCCCCCCCCCCCCCCCCCCCCCCCCCCCCCCCCCCCCCCCCCCCCCCCCCCCCCCCCCCCCCCCCCCCCCCCCCCCCCCCCCCCCCCCCCCCCCCCCCCCCCCCCCCCCCCCCCCCCCCCCCCCCCCCCCCCCCCCCCCCCCCCCCCCCCCCCCCCCCCCCCCCCCCCCCCCCCCCCCCCCCCCCCCCCCCCCCCCCCCCCCCCCCCCCCCCCCCCCCCCCCCCCCCCCCCCCCCCCCCCCCCCCCCCCCCCCCCCCCCCCCCCCCCCCCCCCCCCCCCCCCCCCCCCCCCCCCCCCCCCCCCCCCCCCCCCCCCCCCCCCCCCCCCCCCCCCCCCCCCCCCCCCCCCCCCCCCCCCCCCCCCCCCCCCCCCCCCCCCCCCCCCCCCCCCCCCCCCCCCCCCCCCCCCCCCCCCCCCCCCCCCCCCCCCCCCCCCCCCCCCCCCCCCCCCCCCCCCCCCCCCCCCCCCCCCCCCCCCCCCCCCCCCCCCCCCCCCCCCCCCCCCCCCCCCCCCCCCCCCCCCCCCCCCCCCCCCCCCCCCCCCCCCCCCCCCCCCCCCCCCCCCCCCCCCCCCCCCCCCCCCCCCCCCCCCCCCCCCCCCCCCCCCCCCCCCCCCCCCCCCCCCCCCCCCCCCCCCCCCCCCCCCCCCCCCCCCCCCCCCCCCCCCCCCCCCCCCCCCCCCCCCCCCCCCCCCCCCCCCCCCCCCCCCCCCCCCCCCCCCCCCCCCCCCCCCCCCCCCCCCCCCCCGGGGGCCACATGTAATAGACATATGTTGTATCAAAGGGTTATTTAACAGGAAGGCCCCACATGCCAGTGACTAATTAGGCTAATCTAATCCTAACTTAATTATCAGCTTAATTAACCCGGCTGGACCCGCTTGTCAGTGAGCCAGCCGGCCGGTTCAAGCAGTGGCGCACGCCGGTGACCTCAGGATGTGGCGGCAACGCACGGAGGTGATGCTTCGGTGATCTTATCGAGCGGTAGGCACAACCAATCGGCGAGCGCGGAGCGGCGCATCGAACGATGCTTGCTATGGTGCTGTGTAATGGCGGCAATGGTGATTTCCCGCGGCGGCAGAGCTCGGTCAGTGCACGGTGGCGGTGCTAGACATCTATAGGTCCAGATGGAGCTGAGACAGAGAGGGGAAAATCTTGGGTGCATGCAACAGTTCTCGTCTGTAGATCAGTTGCGGCGATGGTGGCCGGAGTGCGACGAATCAAGCGGCGACTTGAGGCGGCCGACGGCAAGGAAGATGGTCGATGCCGATGATGTGACACGATGCAGCTCGAGTCTGTCTTCATATATGGTGTAGGGGACGAAGACAGAGCGGCTGGACAGCTCTGCGCAGCTCCGGACAACCTTGGCCACGACGATGGCGATGGCGCGGCGGCGGCTTTGCTCGGTTGAGCTCCAGATTGAGAGTTAGAGAGTGGGGAGAGGAACTGGGGGTAGGGTTTGGTCGAGGGGGTAGCTGGGGTGGTTCTTATCCTTTCCATGGCTCCGGCGTATGCTCGACGCGTCGGCATCGGCGGCTATGGTGGATTCGGCATCGACATGAGGAGGAGAGAGGAAGGGGATGACCTTCAGGCGGGCTGGGCCAGTTACTGTAACGGCTGGGCCATAGTGCATAGTGCCATTTTCTTATTTTTCTTTTATGTTTGGGGGGGGGGGGGGGGGGGGGGGGGGGGGGGGGGGGGGGGGGGGGGGGGGGGGGGGGGGGGGGGGGGGGGGGGGGGGGGGGGGGGGGGGGGGGGGGGGGGGGGGGGGGGGGGGGGGGGGGGGGGGGGGGGGGGGGGGGGGGGGGGGGGGGGGGGGGGGGGGGGGGGGGGGGGGGGGGGGGGGGGGGGGGGGGGGGGGGGGGGGGGGGGGGGGGGGGGGGGGGGGGGGGGGGGGGGGGGGGGGGGGGGGGGGGGGGGGGGGGGGGGGGGGGGGGGGGGGGGGGGGGGGGGGGGGGGGGGGGGGGGGGGGGGGGGGGGGGGGGGGGGGGGGGGGGGGGGGGGGGGGGGGGGGGGGGGGGGGGGGGGGGGGGGGGGGGGGGGGGGGGGGGGGGGGGGGGGGGGGGGGGGGGGGGGGGGGGGGGGGGGGGGGGGGGGGGGGGGGGGGGGGGGGGGGGGGGGGGGGGGGGGGGGGGGGGGGGGGGGGGGGGGGGGGGGGGGGGGGGGGGGGGGGGGGGGGGGGGGGGGGGGGGGGGGGGGGGGGGGGGGGGGGGGGGGGGGGGGGGGGGGGGGGGGGGGGGGGGGGGGGGGGGGGGGGGGGGGGGGGGGGGGGGGGGGGGGGGGGGGGGGGGGGGGGGGGGGGGGGGGGGGGGGGGGGGGGGGGGGGGGGGGGGGGGGGGGGGGGGGGGGGGGGGGGGGGGGGGGGGGGGGGGGGGGGGGGGGGGGGGGGGGGGGGGGGGGGGGGGGGGGGGGGGGGGGGGGGGGGGGGGGGGGGGGGGGGGGGGGGGGGGGGGGGGGGGGGGGGGGGGGGGGGGGGGGGGGGGGGGGGGGGGGGGGGGGGGGGGGGGGGGGGGGGGGGGGGGGGGGGGGGGGGGGGGGGGGGGGGGGGGGGGGGGGGGGGGGGGGGGGGGGGGGGGGGGGGGGGGGGGGGGGGGGGGGGGGGGGGGGGGGGGGGGGGGGGGGGGGGGGGGGGGGGGGGGGGGGGGGGGGGGGGGGGGGGGGGGGGGGGGGGGGGGGGGGGGGGGGGGGGGGGGGGGGGGGGGGGGGGGGGGGGGGGGGGGGGGGGGGGGGGGGGGGGGGGGGGGGGGGGGGGGGGGGGGGGGGGGGGGGGGGGGGGGGGGGGGGGGGGGGGGGGGGGGGGGGGGGGGGGGGGGGGGGGGGGGGGGGGGGGGGGGGGGGGGGGGGGGGGGGGGGGGGGGGGGGGGGGGGGGGGGGGGGGGGGGGGGGGGGGGGGGGGGGGGGGGGGGGGGGGGGGGGGGGGGGGGGGGGGGGGGGGGGGGGGGGGGGGGGGGGGGGGGGGGGGGGGGGGGGGGGGGGGGGGGGGGGGGGGGGGGGGGGGGGGGGGGGGGGGGGGGGGGGGGGGGGGGGGGGGGGGGGGGGGGGGGGGGGGGGGGGGGGGGGGGGGGGGGGGGGGGGGGGGGGGGGGGGGGGGGGGGGGGGGGGGGGGGGGGGGGGGGGGGGGGGGGGGGGGGGGGGGGGGGGGGGGGGGGGGGGGGGGGGGGGGGGGGGGGGGGGGGGGGGGGGGGGGGGGGGGGGGGGGGGGGGGGGGGGGGGGGGGGGGGGGGGGGGGGGGGGGGGGGGGGGGGGGGGGGGGGGGGGGGGGGGGGGGGGGGGGGGGGGGGGGGGGGGGGGGGGGGGGGGGGGGGGGGGGGGGGGGGGGGGGGGGGGGGGGGGGGGGGGGGGGGGGGGGGGGGGGGGGGGGGGGGGGGGGGGGGGGGGGGGGGGGGGGGGGGGGGGGGGGGGGGGGGGGGGGGGGGGGGGGGGGGGGGGGGGGGGGGGGGGGGGGGGGGGGGGGGGGGGGGGGGGGGGGGGGGGGGGGGGGGGGGGGGGGGGGGGGGGGGGGGGGGGGGGGGGGGGGGGGGGGGGGGGGGGGGGGGGGGGGGGGGGGGGGGGGGGGGGGGGGGGGGGGGGGGGGGGGGGGGGGGGGGGGGGGGGGGGGGGGGGGGGGGGGGGGGGGGGGGGGGGGGGGGGGGGGGGGGGGGGGGGGGGGGGGGGGGGGGGGGGGGGGGGGGGGGGGGGGGGGGGGGGGGGGGGGGGGGGGGGGGGGGGGGGGGGGGGGGGGGGGGGGGGGGGGGGGGGGGGGGGGGGGGGGGGGGGGGGGGGGGGGGGGGGGGGGGGGGGGGGGGGGGGGGGGGGGGGGGGGGGGGGGGGGGGGGGGGGGGGGGGGGGGGGGGGGGGGGGGGGGGGGGGGGGGGGGGGGGGGGGGGGGGGGGGGGGGGGGGGGGGGGGGGGGGGGGGGGGGGGGGGGGGGGGGGGGGGGGGGGGGGGGGGGGGGGGGGGGGGGGGGGGGGGGGGGGGGGGGGGGGGGGGGGGGGGGGGGGGGGGGGGGGGGGGGGGGGGGGGGGGGGGGGGGGGGGGGGGGGGGGGGGGGGGGGGGGGGGGGGGGGGGGGGGGGGGGGGGGGGGGGGGGGGGGGGGGGGGGGGGGGGGGGGGGGGGGGGGGGGGGGGGGGGGGGGGGGGGGGGGGGGGGGGGGGGGGGGGGGGGGGGGGGGGGGGGGGGGGGGGGGGGGGGGGGGGGGGGGGGGGGGGGGGGGGGGGGGGGGGGGGGGGGGGGGGGGGGGGGGGGGGGGGGGGGGGGGGGGGGGGGGGGGGGGGGGGGGGGGGGGGGGGGGGGGGGGGGGGGGGGGGGGGGGGGGGGGGGGGGGGGGGGGGGGGGGGGGGGGGGGGGGGGGGGGGGGGGGGGGGGGGGGGGGGGGGGGGGGGGGGGGGGGGGGGGGGGGGGGGGGGGGGGGGGGGGGGGGGGGGGGGGGGGGGGGGGGGGGGGGGGGGGGGGGGGGGGGGGGGGGGGGGGGGGGGGGGGGGGGGGGGGGGGGGGGGGGGGGGGGGGGGGGGGGGGGGGGGGGGGGGGGGGGGGGGGGGGGGGGGGGGGGGGGGGGGGGGGGGGGGGGGGGGGGGGGGGGGGGGGGGGGGGGGGGGGGGGGGGGGGGGGGGGGGGGGGGGGGGGGGGGGGGGGGGGGGGGGGGGGGGGGGGGGGGGGGGGGGGGGGGGGGGGGGGGGGGGGGGGGGGGGGGGGGGGGGGGGGGGGGGGGGGGGGGGGGGGGGGGGGGGGGGGGGGGGGGGGGGGGGGGGGGGGGGGGGGGGGGGGGGGGGGGGGGGGGGGGGGGGGGGGGGGGGGGGGGGGGGGGGGGGGGGGGGGGGGGGGGGGGGGGGGGGGGGGGGGGGGGGGGGGGGGGGGGGGGGGGGGGGGGGGGGGGGGGGGGGGGGGGGGGGGGGGGGGGGGGAGTTTGGAAGCACCAAGCCTCCAAACTTTGTGTGAGCCATCGTTGGAGGCACCCCCCTGTGACGCAGGTGTCCATCTCAAACTCCTCAAACAGTTCCTCATCCTCCACCTCCTGCTCCTCCTCCTCATATGTCTCCCGCCCCTCATCCAACACATCCCATGGCTCCCGTGAGTTGGGATCCTCCCCAGGATCTAGAGTCTCCTCCCCCCACCTCTCCTCCTCCACACCCCTCGGCTCCCATGACTCGTGATCCTTCGTAGGATCTAGCGGCTCCTTCCCCCGCCTCTCCTCCTCCACATCCCTCAGCTCCCGCGACTGGTGATCTTTAGTCTTCGACGGATCCCCACTCTCGTCCTCCATCACTTTAGACAGTCGGCCCACAGGGCCAGTCCCACCACGTCCTCTCCCCTTAGACCATCCCATTCCTCTGTCAGTGGCAGCCTTGCTCGGCTGATCGATAAGGGCAGCCTTGCCCCGTCCTTTGGCCCCCTTCACCTTGCCAATTGTGTCTATGTTGGTTCTATCCTTTAGGGGTCTTGCCCGGCATTTGGGTCCTTCAGCAGGTGCATCCTCTTGTGTGCTCTTTATTTTTTATATACCTTATTAAGACTTAGTTGTTGGCCACGGCCCGACATGCTTCAGTCACCTGCAATGATAAACAATAAACCAATTAGCAATGATATAGATGCAACAATACAATTCAAATAAATAAGCATATATAACATACATTAGTTAGAAATATTCATCATTAATGGGATCCGTTGGATCATAAGACTCCTCATTATTGGGATTCGATGGACTATCATGATTCTCATCATCACTACACTCCTAGTTCTCATAGTCATCTGGAGGACCCTCAAGTACATTATTGCCCTACTGTATTTCCAGCACCAATGCCAAGTCCTTCTCATTATGAACCTCCTCAACTTCGTCGTCGTCACAATCATTGTCACTGTCTACTTCAATGGCATCATGTATTGGCAAGTCGATCACGAAATCCCCTTCGAGCCCAATTACTTGAAAGAACTCTTGACCAGACGTGTTGGTCGTGTTGTAATCATCATCGTTTGGGAGAGGTTATTTACTACATGGAGGTACCTTGTGCACAACATCCGATCCTTGGAGATATTATTTACTTTTGCATGCATATGGGAGGTACAAACCTTGCATGGCCTATTGATCCTCAACAAATTCATCGCCTCCTTCCATATTGGAGTCTTCTCAAATTTCCACTTGACTAATTTTAGGCATCCTTCCCATGATATTTGGATCGAACCAACATCCTTTGAAGGGGGGGGGGGGGGGGGGGGGGGGGGGGGGGGGGGGGGGGGGGGGGGGGGGGGGGGGGGGGGGGGGGGGGGGGGGGGGGGGGGGGGGGGGGGGGGGGGGGGGGGGGGGGGGGGGGGGGGGGGGGGGGGGGGGGGGGGGGGGGGGGGGGGGGGGGGGGGGGGGGGGGGGGGGGGGGGGGGGGGGGGGGGGGGGGGGGGGGGGGGGGGGGGGGGGGGGGGGGGGGGGGGGGGGGGGGGGGGGGGGGGGGGGGGGGGGGGGGGGGGGGGGGGGGGGGGGGGGGGGGGGGGGGGGGGGGGGGGGGGGGGGGGGGGGGGGGGGGGGGGGGGGGGGGGGGGGGGGGGGGGGGGGGGGGGGGGGGGGGGGGGGGGGGGGGGGGGGGGGGGGGGGGGGGGGGGGGGGGGGGGGGGGGGGGGGGGGGGGGGGGGGGGGGGGGGGGGGGGGGGGGGGGGGGGGGGGGGGGGGGGGGGGGGGGGGGGGGGGGGGGGGGGGGGGGGGGGGGGGGGGGGGGGGGGGGGGGGGGGGGGGGGGGGGGGGGGGGGGGGGGGGGGGGGGGGGGGGGGGGGGGGGGGGGGGGGGGGGGGGGGGGGGGGGGGGGGGGGGGGGGGGGGGGGGGGGGGGGGGGGGGGGGGGGGGGGGGGGGGGGGGGGGGGGGGGGGGGGGGGGGGGGGGGGGGGGGGGGGGGGGGGGGGGGGGGGGGGGGGGGGGGGGGGGGGGGGGGGGGGGGGGGGGGGGGGGGGGGGGGGGGGGGGGGGGGGGGGGGGGGGGGGGGGGGGGGGGGGGGGGGGGGGGGGGGGGGGGGGGGGGGGGGGGGGGGGGGGGGGGGGGGGGGGGGGGGGGGGGGGGGGGGGGGGGGGGGGGGGGGGGGGGGGGGGGGGGGGGGGGGGGGGGGGGGGGGGGGGGGGGGGGGGGGGGGGGGGGGGGGGGGGGGGGGGGGGGGGGGGGGGGGGGGGGGGGGGGGGGGGGGGGGGGGGGGGGGGGGGGGGGGGGGGGGGGGGGGGGGGGGGGGGGGGGGGGGGGGGGGGGGGGGGGGGGGGGGGGGGGGGGGGGGGGGGGGGGGGGGGGGGGGGGGGGGGGGGGGGGGGGGGGGGGGGGGGGGGGGGGGGGGGGGGGGGGGGGGGGGGGGGGGGGGGGGGGGGGGGGGGGGGGGGGGGGGGGGGGGGGGGGGGGGGGGGGGGGGGGGGGGGGGGGGGGGGGGGGGGGGGGGGGGGGGGGGGGGGGGGGGGGGGGGGGGGGGGGGGGGGGGGGGGGGGGGGGGGGGGGGGGGGGGGGGGGGGGGGGGGGGGGGGGGGGGGGGGGGGGGGGGGGGGGGGGGGGGGGGGGGGGGGGGGGGGGGGGGGGGGGGGGGGGGGGGGGGGGGGGGGGGGGGGGGGGGGGGGGGGGGGGGGGGGGGGGGGGGGGGGGGGGGGGGGGGGGGGGGGGGGGGGGGGGGGGGGGGGGGGGGGGGGGGGGGGGGGGGGGGGGGGGGGGGGGGGGGGGGGGGGGGGGGGGGGGGGGGGGGGGGGGGGGGGGGGGGGGGGGGGGGGGGGGGGGGGGGGGGGGGGGGGGGGGGGGGGGGGGGGGGGGGGGGGGGGGGGGGGGGGGGGGGGGGGGGGGGGGGGGGGGGGGGGGGGGGGGGGGGGGGGGGGGGGGGGGGGGGGGGGGGGGGGGGGGGGGGGGGGGGGGGGGGGGGGGGGGGGGGGGGGGGGGGGGGGGGGGGGGGGGGGGGGGGGGGGGGGGGGGGGGGGGGGGGGGGGGGGGGGGGGGGGGGGGGGGGGGGGGGGGGGGGGGGGGGGGGGGGGGGGGGGGGGGGGGGGGGGGGGGGGGGGGGGGGGGGGGGGGGGGGGGGGGGGGGGGGGGGGGGGGGGGGGGGGGGGGGGGGGGGGGGGGGGGGGGGGGGGGGGGGGGGGGGGGGGGGGGGGGGGGGGGGGGGGGGGGGGGGGGGGGGGGGGGGGGGGGGGGGGCGTTCAAGAGGTGTCAAACTTCACGGCATTATACATCCATCAGGAAATGCCTTCTTCCCGTAATCGAACCATTCGTTACAATGTTGGTGAGCCAGAAAATAAATCCAAGCTTAGTCTATTACAAGGTGACCTAGGGAGTGGAAGTGCAAGAGAACCCAAAAATCTAAGTGCTGACATGTGCCGCACTGTGATGCTATATATCCTGACCAACCTAGCCGAATTTAAACCATACATCAAGTAAGTGATGAGTAACTTGTGTTGCAACATGTCACAAATTTGTGTCCAGCCACGCTCCTCCTTATTGATGTAGGGAATTCAATGATCAATTTTGGACGAAACCATGGGAAATGAGCATCCTTGAATCAGATCACCATCTTCGATATGGTGCCATTTCTTGGTTCAAGGCTGAGGTACTTCCTTACTTGGCCATTGCTAGTTTTGCATTTCAAGTTGCTCTAGCATGCGACTAATGCACCAAGCTTTCCCATTATTGAACTTGCAAGGAAGAGCAGACAAGTCGATGTGTGTCGAATTGAAATAAGTATCGCAATGTTGTAAATTTGGGGTCGCCATTTAAGGTTTATGACGTGAATGGGTATCACGTCCATACAGAAAAGCACGACCAGACTCGGCCCAATTAAAGGACAAATAATATCAGAGTGTATAATCGAGGGGAAAATGGGAACTTCAGTTCAAAGGGCATGTCCCTCTGAAGCCCATTATATTCAAAGGATGTTGGTTCGATCCAAATATCATGGGAAGGATGCCTAAAATTAGCCAAGTGGAAATTTGAGAAGACTCCAATATGGAAGGAGGCGATGACTTTGTTGAGGATCAATAGGCCATGCAAGTTTTGTACCTCCCATATGCATGCAAAAGTAAATAATATCTCCAAGGATCGGATGTTGTGCACAAGGTACCTCCATGTAGTAAACAACCTCTCCTAAACGATGATGATTACAACGCGACCAACACGTCTGGTCAAGAGTTCTTTCAAGTAATTGGGCTCGAAGGGGATTTCGTGATCGACTTGCCAATACATGATGCCATTGAAGTAGACAGTGACAATGATTGTGACGACGACGAAGTTGAGGAGGTTCATAATGAGAAGGACTTGGCATTGGTGCTGGAAATACAGTAGGGCAATAATGTACTTGAGGGTCCTCCAGATGACTATGAGAACTAGGAGTATAGTGATGATGAGAATCATGATAGTCCATCGAATCCCAATAATGAGGAGTCTTATGATCCAACGGATCCCATTAATGATGAATATTTCTAACTAATGTATGTTATATATGCTTATTTATTTGAATTGTATTGTTGCATCTATATCATTGCTAACTGGTTTATTGTTTATCATTGCAGGTGACTGAAGCATGCCGGGCCGTGGCCAACAACTAAGTCTTAAAAAGGTATATAAAAAATAAAGAGCACACAAGAGGATGCACCTGCTGAAGGACCCAAATGCCAGGCAAGACCCCTAAAGGATAGAACCAACATAGACACAATCGGCAAGGTGAAGGGGGGCAAAGGATGGGGCAAGGCTGCCCTTATCGATCAGCCGAGCAAGGCTACCACTGATAGAGGAATGGGATGGTCCAAGGGGAGAGGACGTGGTGGGACTGGCCCTGTGGGCCGACTGTCTAAGGTGATGGAGGACGAGAGTGGGGATCCGTCGGAGACTAAAGATCACCAGTCGCGGGAGCTGAGGGATGTGGAGGAGGAGAGGCGGGGGAAGGAGCCGCTAGATCCTACGAAGGATCACGAGTCATGGGAGCCGAGGGGTGTGGAGGAGGAGAGGTGGGGGAGGAGCCTCTAGATCCTGGGGAGGATCCCAACTCACGGGAGCCATGGGATGTGTTGGATGGGGGGGGGGGGGGGGGGGGGGGGGGGGGGGGGGGGGGGGGGGGGGGGGGGGGGGGGGGGGGGGGGGGGGGGGGGGGGGGGGGGGGGGGGGGGGGGGGGGGGGGGGGGGGGGGGGGGGGGGGGGGGGGGGGGGGGGGGGGGGGGGGGGGGGGGGGGGGGGGGGGGGGGGGGGGGGGGGGGGGGGGGGGGGGGGGGGGGGGGGGGGGGGGGGGGGGGGGGGGGGGGGGGGGGGGGGGGGGGGGGGGGGGGGGGGGGGGGGGGGGGGGGGGGGGGGGGGGGGGGGGGGGGGGGGGGGGGGGGGGGGGGGGGGGGGGGGGGGGGGGGGGGGGGGGGGGGGGGGGGGGGGGGGGGGGGGGGGGGGGGGGGGGGGGGGGGGGGGGGGGGGGGGGGGGGGGGGGGGGGGGGGGGGGGGGGGGGGGGGGGGGGGGGGGGGGGGGGGGGGGGGGGGGGGGGGGGGGGGGGGGGGGGGGGGGGGGGGGGGGGGGGGGGGGGGGGGGGGGGGGGGGGGGGGGGGGGGGGGGGGGGGGGGGGGGGGGGGGGGGGGGGGGGGGGGGGGGGGGGGGGGGGGGGGGGGGGGGGGGGGGGGGGGGGGGGGGGGGGGGGGGGGGGGGGGGGGGGGGGGGGGGGGGGGGGGGGGGGGGGGGGGGGGGGGGGGGGGGGGGGGGGGGGGGGGGGGGGGGGGGGGGGGGGGGGGGGGGGGGGGGGGGGGGGGGGGGGGGGGGGGGGGGGGGGGGGGGGGGGGGGGGGGGGGGGGGGGGGGGGGGGGGGGGGGGGGGGGGGGGGGGGGGGGGGGGGGGGGGGGGGGGGGGGGGGGGGGGGGGGGGGGGGGGGGGGGGGGGGGGGGGGGGGGGGGGGGGGGGGGGGGGGGGGGGGGGGGGGGGGGGGGGGGGGGGGGGGGGGGGGGGGGGGGGGGGGGGGGGGGGGGGGGGGGGGGGGGGGGGGGGGGGGGGGGGGGGGGGGGGGGGGGGGGGGGGGGGGGGGGGGGGGGGGGGGGGGGGGGGGGGGGGGGGGGGGGGGGGGGGGGGGGGGGGGGGGGGGGGGGGGGGGGGGGGGGGGGGGGGGGGGGGGGGGGGGGGGGGGGGGGGGGGGGGGGGGGGGGGGGGGGGGGGGGGGGGGGGGGGGGGGGGGGGGGGGGGGGGGGGGGGGGGGGGGGGGGGGGGGGGGGGGGGGGGGGGGGGGGGGGGGGGGGGGGGGGGGGGGGGGGGGGGGGGGGGGGGGGGGGGGGGGGGGGGGGGGGGGGGGGGGGGGGGGGGGGGGGGGGGGGGGGGGGGGGGGGGGGGGGGGGGGGGGGGGGGGGGGGGGGGGGGGGGGGGGGGGGGGGGGGGGGGGGGGGGGGGGGGGGGGGGGGGGGGGGGGGGGGGGGGGGGGGGGGGGGGGGGGGGGGGGGGGGGGGGGGGGGGGGGGGGGGGGGGGGGGGGGGGGGGGGGGGGGGGGGGGGGGGGGGGGGGGGGGGGGGGGGGGGGGGGGGGGGGGGGGGGGGGGGGGGGGGGGGGGTATGGTTTAAATTTGGCTAGGTTGGTCAGGATATATAGCATCACAGTGCGGCACATGTCAGCACTTAGATTTTTGGGTTCTCTTGCACTTCCACTCCCTAGGTCACCTTGGAATAGACTAAGCTTGGATTTATTTTCTGGCTCACCAACATTGTAACGAATGGTTCAATTATGGGAACAAGGCATTTCCTGATGGATGTATAATGCCGTGAAGTTTGACACCTCTTGAACGAATGCCTCGGCTATGGATGTTGATACTTCATCCTGAGCTTTATTTTTACATTTGTCTTTAGATTTCTTCATTTGTCTCTCAAGTGGATACTTCCAATGGTTCTGTGGGGCCCCACATACGTGCCTCATAAGGGAGGTGCAAAATGTTGTGTTCCACTGGATTAAAGAAACCTGGTGGAAATATCTTCTCTAACTTGCAGAGCAACACTGGTGCAAATTTTTCCAGCTCTTTAATGACGGTTAGTTTGAGTTCTCTGGCACAAAGCTGGCAGAAGAAATAGCTCAACTCTACCAACATGATGCAAACTTCCTCCGAGACAAAGCCTCGAATCATCGAAGGCATTAGCACCTGAAGCCATACATGATAGTCATGACTCTTGAGCCCATTGATTTTCATTGTTCCAAGACTCACTCACCCACTCCAATTGGCTGTGAACCCATCGGTGAACTTGAGGTCATACTTAAACCAGAGGAGAGCCTCCTTTCTATGGAACCTTTTAAGGAAGACCCGTCCTGATGGCTTCATCCAAGATTTTCTATTATCTTTCGGTTTGATCATTTCGAGCTTTTTTGTATTGTACAGTAATTCCTCATCGACCTAGCCTTAACGTTATCCTTCGTCTTCTCAGTATCGAACAGGGTGCTGAAGATGGCCTTGGTGATATTCTTTTCAGTGTGCATTAAATCAATGTTATGTGGAAGAAGGGTATCCTCGAAGTATGTGAACTCCAGAGCGCGTAAACTGGCATGCCTGTCATGTGGTCACCGTGTGACCGTGGTGTTGCCACGCCGTCTGGGCGGCATAGGCATGTCTGGTGGGTTGGGCACTCCCCCGGTAGATGTTAGGAAGAACAAGACAATGGAAGAATCTCACGAGGAGACTGAACTAAGCTCAAACATGAATGAGGAGCCAAGTGTTTGATTTACAGTGGGGGAAATGCACATGGCCAATGGGCTTGAGTTTTGGCTGAGGATGATCATCTACTAAGGAGACTATCTTGGCAAATTTGCAGCTCAAATGGAGAAGCCTAGGTGGCACTTGCTTTGCAAAGTACCATATTGGACAGAAATATGAATGTTGAAGCCAAGCTCAAATGAATGAACGGATTGAGCTGAAATTTGGTGGAGGATGCTCATTTGGGTATAGGAAAGCACTGTAAAAATTTGATACCATTTGGACATGCCAAAGTGGTACTTTCTTGATAATGCTCTTCTATGAATATAAACTTGGGAAAATTATTGAGAGAAATTGGTGGAATTAAATGAGCTCAAATTTGGTGGAGAGAAGTTATATATGTAGCATCATGCCCTGGTAAAATTTTAGCAATAATTAAGCAATATAAAATATAGTTGCTTCACAAACTGAAAATATGACCAAAATAATAGATTGGATGGTGATCTCACATGGATAGTTGTATACAGCTAAAATTTAGTGGAGAGTGATTATTTTAGCATCTGGAAGATTTGAAAAAAATTCAGATCATTTGGATAAGCCTAGCTAGTACTTCCTTCACAAAGCTTCTCTATGGATAGATACTTTGGAAATTTTGCTGAGGAAGATTTACTATGCAAATGGTGCTGAAAATTGGCATGTGGCAATGATTTCGATTTGGAAGAGTTCCCAAAAAGTTTGAGGGCAATAGGAGGGGTCTAGATAGCACTTGTTGTGCAATGTGCCAATCTGGGAAGAAAATAGAAATTGAAGCTGGGCTCACATAGATGATTGGATTGATCTGCAATTTGGAGGAGGATGATAAATTGGGCATATGAAGGCACTACAAAAATTTCATGCCATTTCAATAAATAAAAATGGTACTTCCTTCACAATGCTCTTCACTGAACAGAAAATTAGGAAAAATATTGAGGGAAATTGGCTAAATTAAATGAGCCAATATTTGTTGGAGGGAGGTTCTATGGGTAGAGTCATGTCCTGGTAAATTTTCAGCAATTATAAAGCAATATAAAATATAGTTGCTTCACAAACTGAAAATATTACCAGAAACAAAGATTGGATGGGGCTCAAATTTTGTGGAGAGCTATTATTTTGGCATATAGAAGATGTGGCTAAAATTAAACTCATTAGGATATGCTGAGCTAGTACTTCCTTCACAAAGCTTCTAGCTAAACAGAAACTTTGGAAATTTTTTGAGGAAGATTTACTGGGCAAATGGAGCTGAATTTTTTCATGAGGCAATTATTTGGATAGGAAAGAGTGCCCAAAAATTTTGAGGGTAATAAATAAAATATAAATTGCACTTCCTTCACAAAGTGTTGTTCCGAACAGAATAGGAAAATGAATATTCCTGAATTATTTTTTAACTAGGCAAGGAATGTTTTTGACATATTTGAGAAAGATATGTTCCAAAGAATTTATGAGACTTTTTTGGGAATTTTGGTAATGATAAAAATGTAGGCTGCTTCACAACCTAGGGCAAAAATTGACACATGGACATGACACATAGGCAAAAATTGACACAAGGACATGACACATAGGCAAAACTGATGAGGTGGTGCCTAGTCATAGCAATGCACCACAATTTACAAGGCTATGACCATCTATATTGGTCGTGATCAGCTAGAAATAAGGCAGCGGACCAGTGCTGTCTGCTTTACGATAATTTCATGTAAGGAAATTATGACCTTTTTGACCACAATGGTCATTATGGTTTAGGGTTTGGAGCCCCCCAAACAGCTTATGACCAATTGGTCTCAAATGGTCATTGATTTACGACCATTTCTTCCAAGGTCACTGACAGAAGGTCACAAGTTGACATATTTCTTGTAGTGTTGCTTAGCCTGTTGAGCCATAATATAGACATCCTTTCCTACATATTTGGATGCTCGTTCAACTTTGACCCTGCCAATATTAGGGGTCCATCTCACTTTTTCTGGATTGAGCCAACTGCATTTGACTACGATGAGCTTCACATGCTCGAGACGACTGTAATCTAGTTCATAAATTTTGTGATTCTTCCATAGTAGTGACATCCATATGTCCCTAGACAATAAACCCCACTATTTATTGTCCATCGATTGGGCCTCTCACGCATGTGACTATCAGGGTGGAAGCGATACCCATTCATATTGTCAGCCTTAAATGATCTGGCCTCCTATTCAAAACCTTTGGCTACTTCTCTCAAATTTGGTTCCATATCAACCTTCATGTATGCCTACAAGTTTAATAGGAGATTGTCTGGTGCATTAGGGGCAAGTAAGAACAGCTTGAAGTGTACATAGAGTTAGAAAATTTACTTTTCTCGAGAACCAAGAAATGAAGCCGCCACCAGCACTAGCATCTTCAAGAAGGTTTGTTGCTTCTTCGTCGCTAGGGGGTCCTTGGTAGCTTCCAAAATTCGTTATGGAATCCCCTATAGCAATGAGAAGAAGTGGAGTTAGGACTCAAACTATTCCCCCCCCCCCCCCCCCCCCCCCCCCCCCCCCCCCCCCCCCCCCCCCCCCCCCCCCCCCCCCCCCCCCCCCCCCCCTTGGACAGAAATATGAATGTTGAAGCCAAGCTCAAATGAATGAACGGATTGAGCTGAAATTTGGTGCAGGATGCTCATTTGGGTATAGGAAAGCACTGTAAAAATTTGATACCATTTGGACATGCCAAAGTGGTACTTTCTTGATAATGCTCTTCTATGAATAGAAACTTGGGAAAATTATTGAGAGAAATTGGCGGAATTAAATGAGCTCAAATTTGGTGGAGAGAAGTTATATATGTAGCATCATGCCCTGGTAAAATTTTAGCAATAATTAAGCAATATAAAATATAGTTGCTTCACAAACTGAAAATATGACCAGAATAATAGATTGGATGATGATCTCACATGGATAGTTGTATACAGCTCAAATTTAGTGGAGAGTGATTATTTTAGCATCTGGAAGATTTGGAAAAATTTCAGATCATTTGGATAAGCCTAGCTAGTACTTCCTTCACAAAGCTTCTCTCTGGATAGATACTTTGGAAATTTTGCTGAGGAAGATTTACTATGCAAATGGTGCTGAAAATTGGCATGTGGCAATGATTTCGATTTGGAAGAGTTCCCAAAAAGTTTGAGGGCAATAGGAGGGGTCTAGATAGCACTTGTTGTGCAATGTGCCAATCTGGGAAGAAAATAGAAATTGAAGCTGGGCTCACATAGATGATTGGATTGATCTGCAATTTGGAGGAGGATGATAAATTGGGCATATGAAGGCACTACAAAAATTTCATGCCATTTCAATAAATAAAAATGGTACTTCCTTCACAATGCTCTTCACTGAACAGAAAATTGGGGAAAATATTGAGGGAAATTGGCTAAATTAAATGAGCCAATATTTGTTGGAGGAAGGTTCTATGGGTAGAGTCATGTCCTGGTAAATTTTCAGCAATTATAAAGCAATATAAAATATAGTTGCTTCACAAACTGAAAATATTACCAGAAACAAAGATTGGATGGGGCTCAAATTTTGTGGAGAGCTATTATTTTGGCATATAGAAGATGTGGCTAAAATTAAACTCATTAGGATATGCTGAGCTAGTACTTCCTTCACAAAGCTTCTAGCTAAACATAAACTTTGGAAATTTTCTGAGGAAGATTTACTAGGCAAATGGAGCTGAATTTTTTCATGAGGCAATTATTTGGATAGGAAAGAGTGCCCAAAAATTTTGAGGGTAATAAATAAAATATAAAATGCAGTTCCTTCACAAAGTGCTGTTCCGAACAGAATAGGAAAATGAATATTCCTGAATTATTTTTTAACTAGGCAAGGAATGTTTTTGACATATTTGAGAAAGATATGTTCCAAAGAATTTATGAGACTTTTTTGGGAATTTTGGGAATGATAAAAATGTAGGCTGCTTCACAACCTAGGGCAAAAATTGACACATGGACATGACACATAGGCAAAAATTGACACATGGACATGACACATAGGCAAAACTGATGAGGTGGTGCCTAGTCATAGCAATGCACCACAATTTACAAGGCTATGACCATCCATATTGGTCGTGATCAGCTAGAAATAAGGCATCGGACCAGTGCTGTCTACTTTACGATAATTTCATGTAAGGAAATTATGACCTTTCTGACCACAATCCCCCCCCCCCCACTGAGCTATTTAATAGGTAAAGATAGGTCCTAATGCCACCCGAGGATGTGTTGGTTGGGTCTGCTTCCATGCTCTACTCTGATCTGAGACAAAATTTTGATAGCAGCTCCCCGTTGTTCTCCAAAATCCATGTCTCAGCAACAAGCCGAGATTATGTATATCCGGAGAACAACAAGGACACACTGCCGAATTCTATCTCTGATCGAAGTACAACATGAAAATGAACCCAGCCTACACATCCTCGGGCTGTCCGTGGAAATTGTGGACAATTCAAAAGTGTTGCGGTTATAAATATGCAATGACATAAACCATTCAAATGGGAGATGCGTAGGTTACAGGACTAGTTAGGTGATCTACAAATAAGTAAACCTACACATGAATGGGAGAGATTACCCTTTAAGTGTGCCCACATAAAGATCGGGGCTCTCCTGAATGAAGACCTACGACGATGGCCACTCCACTAGTGTCAAACTCGATGCATGTCCTGCATGAAGGAATAGAGTGGTTTCAAGCATATGTTTATCTATAGCATCCAAGGGTATTTAACAAGAATAACACTAGCTCACTGTGAGTACCCTCTACCCACAGCTATCAACATTGGCACATTATAATCACACACACACACACCAACAACACTCACACATACACACATAAGACTCACACACACACACACCAACATCATACACCCACACACACACCAACATCACACACCCACCCACACAGACACACACACATATATCACACACACACACCCAACACCAACATCACACACTCACACACATCACACACTCACACACATCACATACACACAAGATTGAAAAAACCGAATAGAGCAGGGAGGAGGGCTCACCACCGGTTACATCGGGCAGCATGAGGCCAGAGGAGCATGGTGGAGGAGCTAGGTGGAGGGGCGGTGGAGGAGCTTGGTGGAGGGGCGGCTGGCTCAGAGAGGAGGTGGGCTCGGGGGGGATGGCGGCTGTGGTCGAGGAGCTCACCTGAGGGTGCAGCAGCGGCAGTGGCAGACGCGGGGAAGAAATGGGAGCTAGAAGAAGAGAGAGTGAGGGCCGTGCGTGTGGAAATTTTTCTTAAGTCCCCCGTAGGGACATTTTACGTGAGCAACATAAAGAACAAACTCGTAAATGCTTAAAGCAGATTTAGGTCAGGAACCTTTTCCGAGAGCTGAATATCGAATCTCGGAAAAACCACAAAAAGAACTCAGAAATTCTATACGCAAATATAGGTCCCACACCTTTTCCGAGAGCTATATTTCGTAAACTCGGTAATATTTGTTTATTTTTTATCTTCTTAGTTTCTTTTATGTTTGCAAAGCACTCTACCATTATATTTTAATTTTTATTTGCTTGGTATGAGGTCAAAATTTTACCCAATTTAAGAGAGCCCTTAGGGCCCGCTTGGTCTACGGCTTTGACCAGCCTCGAGAGGGGATAGACCATGGAGAATTCCTCTTTGTTTGTGTTAGGGTAGGTCATAATGACATGTCAAACCAAGACTGAGCACATGTCTTCACAAGATTCCCTCCCGTCACCTCGAAGTGCGGGACTCACACTATAAGTATTGAATCTTCATGCCGGATTGTCCAATTTGTGAAGCAAGTACCAGATCAAAGTTGTGTATTGGATATTTTAATATCACACCACCCTTGTATACATATATTAGGGCCACATCCAAGTGGGGGAGGTTTTTTGACCCTCCCTGGCGCGGTCTCAGACGAAACACCGATCCATGGGCCCGCTTGGTCTACCCCTTTGACTGGCTTTGAAAGAGGGTTAACCATGGTGAATTTCTCTTTGATTGTACTAGGGTAGGTCATAGGGACATGTCAAAACAAATTTGAGCCAATGGCTTCACAAGATTCCCTTCCGTCACCTCGAAGTGTGGGACTCACACTCTATGTCTGGAACCTTCGTGCCGGATAGTCCTGTTTGTGAAGTAGGTGCCACATCAAAGTTGTGTATTGGATATTTTAATATCACACCACCATTGTATACATATATTAGGGCCACCTCCCAGTGGGGGAGGTTTTCTGACCCTCCCTCGCCCAGTCTCGAACGAAATGCCGACCCATGGGCCCGCCTAGTATACCCCTTTGATCGGCTTCAAAAGGGGGTTGAACATTGTGAATTTCTCTTTGTTTGTGTTAGGGTAGGTCATAGTGACATGTCTAACCAAATTTGATAAGGCATGCTATAACAAGTTTGCCTCCCGTTGCCTCGAAGTGCGGGACTCGCACTCTAAATCCTGAACCTTCATGCCGGATTGTCCTGTTTGTGAAGCATGTGCCATATCAAAGTTGTGTAATGGATATTTTAACATCACACCACCCTTTTATACATATATTAGGGTCACATCCAAGCATGGGAGATTTTCTGACCCTCCCTTGTGCGGTCTCGAATGAAACACCGATCCGTGGGCCCGCCTGGTCTATCCCATTGACCGGCTTCGAAGGGGGGTTGACCATGGTGAGTTTCTCTTTGTTTGTGTTAGGGTATGTCATAGTGACATTTTAAACCAAATTTGAACCTAAGCTCTCAAAAGATTCCCTCCCGCCTCCTCGAAGTGCAGGACTCGCACTCTAAGTCCTAAACCTTCATGTCGGATAGTCCTGTTTGTGAACTAAGTGCCACATCAAAGTTGTTTATTGGATATTTTAACATCACTCCACCCTTGTATACATATATTAGGGCCAAATCGAAGTGGGAGAGGTTTTCCAACCCTCCCTCGCACGGTCTCGGATGAAACGCCGATCCATGGGCTCACCTGCTTTAACCCTTTGACGGGCTTGGAAAGGGGGTTGAACATGGTGAGAATTTCTATTTATCTGTGTTTGGGTTCACTAGTAGAAAACAGGGCTTTGGTCAAGGCTAGATAATAGCATCAATCCCAGTTCTGTTACGAACCGGGACCAATGGGTGCATCAGTCCCGGTTCGTGAGGCCAGAGCGTCGTCCGGGCCATGGCAGGCACCAGTCTTGTTCATTTGACCCCTTTGGTCCCGGTTCCAGACACAAATGAGGACTAAAGGGCCTCAATCCTGGCACAACCCCTTTAGTCCCGGTTGGTGGCTAGAACCGGGACCAAAGGTTGGCCTTCATTCCCTGTTTCAAACACAAACCGGGACTGAACTTTTGCCTATATATCCACCCCCCATCTCCTCTGTTTTCTGGCCATGGAAGGGTGGGAGCTTTCTCCTCTCCAAGCTACATTTTCCCCATGATTTGTCTAGGTTTGGCGGTGCACCAACTACACAAGTGTTCTAAAAGGTTAGCAACTTCATCGTTTCATCTCTCACTGCTAGAAGTAGAGTTGTTTGTGGGTTTTAGTGGAGGAGTGTATGTGGGAGTTCTTTTGATTTAGATGCACAATTTCAGTTGAAATTAACTTCTTAGAGTCTGCACATGTGTAGGGTGCCGTCCCCGTCCCCGTCCTCACACCGTCGATCGCCCGCGCTGATCTCGTCGCCGGCACCACCGTGGTGAGCCTCTTGTTCTTATCTTCTTTTTAAAATAAAAAATTCTTACTCGTATGATTTAGATAGATACTTATATAATTTTCTTACATTTATTATTGTTTGTTATCATATAGTGCCATGGTTTTGGTATCCGCCCCCGTCGGCCCTCGTCCTGTCTATGAGTCGGATGCGGTATATTATCTTTTATTACTATTTGTTTCATTTAGTGTTTATGACAATTATGCCAACCAACATGACATAGATGTTTTTATGTAGGAGGTATGTGAACTGGAAATTCCAACCGACATAGATATTCTTGTCGAGAAGTTAAATTTAGTTGAAAAAGAAAACGAGTATTTGAATGGAAAATTGAAAATAATTGAAGAAGAGAAGATGAAACTAGAGTTGTATATTGCCAATGTCGTCGATGATCACAAGATCCAGATGGATGCAATGCGCTTGAAGATTAGAAAGATTAGAAAATATGCCATTGATAATGAGGCTTGGTACCATTATGTTGTTGGATCAATTGTTACCTTAGTTGAGATAATTTCAATGTATGTTTTAATTAGATGCCCTAGCTAGAGAGCTATAAGTTGTTCTATGAGAACTATGTATGAACTTTATGTATTTATTTGTTCAGTAATAACATTTGATCGCTACAGTACTTTGTTTTTAATGTGATGACGAACTTGTATTAATTTGGTCACTTCTCTATTCATGATGTTCTGTAATGGTTTTTGATACACTTAATTATATAATGCACGCAGATGAACCGGCAATGGATGTACGGTGACCAACGCACCTCCGAGTACATTGATGGCATGCATAATTTTCTCGAAGTGGCTGAGGCAAACAAGCAGAATGGTTTTATGTATTATCCATGTACAGTCTATGGGAATACGAAGGATTACTCTGACTCAAAAACCATTCACTTGCACCTACTTGAGAAGGGTTTCATGCTACACTATAATGTTTGGACCAAGCACGGAGAAATAGGGGTTATGATGGAAGACAATGAAGAAGAAGAGGATGATGACAACTATCCCCCTGAATACGGTCATACTGCAATGAGGGAAGCTGAAGATCAAGATGAACCAGATGATGTGCCCGATGATGATCTTTGCCGGGTCATTGTTGATGCACAGAGAGAATGCGAGAGTGAAAAGGAGAAGCTGAAGTTCGATCGCATGTTAGAGGATCACAAAAAATGGTTGTACCCAAATTGCGAAGATGGCAACACAAAGCTCGGTACCACACTGGAATTGCTGGAATGGAAGGCAGAGAATGGTGTATCTGATAAGGGATTTGAGAAGTTACTGAAAATAATGAAGAAGAAGCTTCCAAAGGATAATGAATTGCCTGACAGTACGTACAGAGCAAAAAAGTTCTCTGCCCTCTAGGATTAGAGGTGCAGAAGATACATGCATGCCCTAATGACTACATCCTCTACCGCGATGAGGAGTACGAGAATCTGAATGCATGCCCGGTATGCGGTGCATTGCGGTATAAGATCAGATGAGATGACCCTGGTGATGTTGACGGCGAGTGCCCCAGGAAGAGAGTTCCTGCCAAGGTGATGTGGTATGCTTCTATAATACCATGGCTGAAACACCTGTTCAGAAACAAAGAGCATGCTAGGTTGATGCGGTGGCACAGTGGAGAAAAATTGAGAGAAGGTGGGGGGCTTTGCAGGTGATGCAAGGAACGTATGGTTTGGTTTAAGTGCAGATGGCATTAATCCTTTTGGGAAGCAGAGCAACAATCATAGCACCTGGCCCGTGACTCTATGTATCTATAACCTTCCTCCTTGGTTGTGCATGAAGCGGAAGTTCATTATGATGCCAGTGCTCATCCAAGGCCCTAAGCAACCCGGCAACGACATTGATGTGCACCTATGGCCATTAGTTGAAGAACTTTTACAACTGTGGAATGGAGAAGGTGTAAGTGTGTGGGATGAGCACAAACAGGAGGAATTTGACCAACATGCGTTGTTGTTTGTAACCATCAATGATTAGCCTGCTCTTGGTAACCTTTCAGGCCAGAAAAACAAGGGATACCATGCATGCACGCACTGTTTAGATGATACCGAAAGTATATTTTTGGAGAAATGCAGGAAGAATGTGTACCTGGGACATCGTCAATTTCTTTTGACCAACCATCTCTTAAGAAAGAAAGGCAAGCATTTCAAAGGTGAGACAGATCACCGAAAGAAGCCCGCCCTCCGTACTAGTGATGCCATACTTGATATGGTCAAGGACTTACAAGTAATCTATGGAAAGGGTCTTGGCGGACAATCTGTTCCGAATGACGCTGAGGGACGCGCACCCATGTGGAAGAAGAAATCTATATTTTGGGACCTACCCTATTGGAAAGACCTAGAGCTCCACTCTGCAATCGATGTGATGCACGTGACGAAGAATCTTTGCGTGAACCTGCTAGGCTTCTTGGGCGTCTATGGGAAGACAAAAGATACACCGGAGGCATGAGAGGACCAGCAACGTGTGCACGAAAAAGACGGCATGCATCCAATGCAGTATGAAGGTCCTGCCAGCTACGCTCTTACCAAAGAAGAGAAGGAAATCTTCTTTCAATGCCTGCTCAATATGAAGGTCCCGTCAGGCTTCTCGTCGACTATAAAGGGAAAAATAAATATGGCAGAGAAAAAGTTCCAGAACCTAAAGTCTCATGACTGCGACGTGATTATGACGCAACTGCTTCCGATTGCATTGAGGGGGCTTCTACCGGAAAATGTTCGATTAGCCATTGTGAAGCTATGTGCATTCCTCAATGCAATCTCTCAGAAGGTAATCGATCCAGAAATCCTACCAAGGTTAAAGAATGATTTGGTGCAATGTCTTGTCAGTTTTGAGCTGCTGTTCCCACCATCCTTCTTCAATATCATGACGCACGTCCTAGTTCATCTAGTCGACGAGATTGCCATTCTGGGTGCTGTATTTCTACACAAAATGTTCCTCTTTGAGAGGTTCATGCGAGTCTTAAAGAAATATGTTTGTAACCATGCTAGGCCAGAAGGAAGCATCTCCATGGGCCATCAAACAGAGGAGGTCATTGGGTTTTGTGTTGACTTTATTCCTAACCTTAAGCCGATTGGTCTCCCTCAATCGCGGTATGAGGGGAGACTGACTGGAAAAGGCACGCTAGGAGCGGATGCAATAATATGTAGGGACGGGCATTCTTGGGCTCAAGCACACTACATAGTTCTACAGAATTCTACCTTGGTGACCCCGTATGTCAATGAACACAAGAATTTTCTGCGCTCCAAACACCTGGAGCAGTCTGTCGACTGGATTACATGTGAACACATCAGGACTTTTGACAGTTGGTTGCAAACACATCTCATGGGTAACAACATTGCTGGAGCTGAGCTGTCGTTGGCCAGGGGACCATCTTCGACTGTATTGACTTACCAAGGGTACGAGATAAATGGGAATACATTTTACACGATTACCCAAGATCAAAAGAGCACCAACCAAAACAGTGGTGTCTGCTTTGATGCAGCAATCAACAGGGGAAAGGACACATATTATGGTTACATAGTGGACATATGGGAACTTGACTATGAACATGATTTTAAGGTCCCTTTGTTTCGGTGCAAATGGGTCAATCTGTCAGGAGGCGTGGCACAGGTAGACCTGCAGTACGGAATGACAACAGTGGATCTCAACAATCTTGGGTACACAGACAAACCATTCGTCCTAGCCAATGATGTGGCGCAGGTTTTCTATGTGAAGGACATGTCTACCAAACTGAGAAAAAGAAAAGATAAGGAAACAAATACATCACACGATGAGCCAACGCGCCACATAGTTCTTTCGGGGAAAAGAGACATCGTGGGAGTGGAGGGCAAGACAGACATGTCTGATGATTATGAAAAGTTTCATGAAATTCCTCCCCCTAAAAGTGAAGGCTGACCCAAGCACCCTGTTAAACGATGAAGATTATCCATGGTTACGGCGCAATAAGCAAGGGACACACGCGAAGAAAAAGTGCGGACTTTCTCTCCACAACTATTCTGATGATGGCTTTGATCTAGAATATCACTGCAGTTATATGTCAAGAATGAAATGCCTTTTGTAACATATGAGTTTTCGTCCGAAACCATGATACTTCGAAAGAGATTGTCCATTTTGTACACGAAGTGCATCCAGTTTTTGCCGTAACCCTCTCAACTTTTTAGCACATGCTATGTGGGTGAAATGATGATACCATGCCAACTTTTAACCTTTTCAGAGTTCATTTGTACTGCTTTTCAATTTCAGGGTTGGTCATTTAGCTATAAAAAATCAGTAAATTCATGAAAAATAGCAAATGAAGTCAGAAAGGGTTGAAAATTGAAGATGTGGCTTTTAATGGTGCATGTTGAACGCAAAAAAAGTCTGGAGTTGAAATAATTTCAAAAAATGAAATGCCTTTGTAACATATGAGTTTTCGTACGAAACCCTGAGACTTCGAAATAGATTGTCCATTTTGTACACGAAGTTCATCTAGTTTTCCCGTAACACTCTCAACTTTTTAGCACATTCTATGTGGGTGAAATGATGATACCATGCCAACTTTCTACCTTTTCAGAGTTCATTTGTAGTGCTTTTCAATTTCAGGGTCATTTAGCTCAAAGACTAAACTAATAGCAAAAAGAATGAACTAAAAAGCTTTTATAAAACTCTAATAGCAATAAGAATGAACTAAAAAGAATCAATTAAATATAATATTCTTCAATAGCAAAAAAGAATCAAAATAATATTAACTAAAATAATCAAAGTATTTATTTGTTAAAAAGAATGAACTAAAAAGAATCAACTAAAATA
>JAAAWM010009801.1:0-28597 GCA_036873465.1 Thinopyrum obtusiflorum
ATGAGTGAACTAGAACTGGCTAAGGATTTAACTTATGAGGAGAAGCCAGTCAAAATTCTCCTATAACAACAGTTATCAGGCTAGTCTCAAGATGTCGCCTTTTGAGGCATTGTACGGACGGAAGTGCCGCACACCTCTAAATTGGTCTCAAACCGGCGACAGTCGTATTTTTGGTACCGACTTAATGCTCGAGGCAGAACGACAAGTCAAGGACATTCAAGAGCGTCTGCGAGCAGCCAAGTCCCGACAAAAGAGCTATTACGACCCGAAGCACCGGGAAGTAACCTTCGAACCTGGAGACTATGCTTATCTGAGAGTAACTCCTATGAAAGGAGTCAAGAGGTTCGGTACCCAAGGAAAGTTAGCCCCAAGATACATCGGTCCTTTTCTAGTGATTGCTAGGAAGGGCAGAGTTGCATATCAGTTGGAATTACCAGCAATAATTGGGGGTATGCACCCGAGTTTGCAAGAAGAATTTGCTAAGCTCAACTTGGTATTCTGTGGCCCAATAACCCCGGACAAAATGGAAATTTTGCCAACGCTGATGGAGGAAATTCAAGAGGCACAAAAGTCTGACAAAGGAATTTGGGAAATTAAGGAGTTGATTCAAAAAGGGAAGGGCAAATTCTTCCGTGAAGATGAACAAGGCACAGTATGGTTTGGCAACCGGATCTGTGTACCAGACCAAAATAATTTAAGGCAGCAGATCCTTAAGGAGGCACATGAATCTGCATATTCGATTCACCCAGGAGGTACCAAGATGTACCAAGACTTGAAAGAGACATTTTGGTGGCCAGGAATGAAGAATGACATTGCCTACTATGTCGCTTGTTGCGATATTTGCAACAAGGTTAAAGCAGAACACCAGAAACCAGCCGGACTACTGCAACCGTTACCAGTTCCTCAATGGAAATGGGATGACATATGTATGGATTTCATCGTGGGACTGCCCAAGTCCATGAGGGGTAATGATGCCATCTGGGTCATTGTAGACACACTTACAAAAGTGGCACACTTTATCCCGGTAAAGACCACTTACAACGCAAACCAGCTGGCACAACTTTACATGTCTCGAATTGTCAGTCTGCATGGGGTACCCAAGTCAATCACCTCGGACAGAGGATCCTTATTTACCTCAGCATTTTGGCATCGACTGCATCAAGCCTTGGGCACCGTGCTAAAGCACAGCATAGCATATCATCCACAGACGGATGGACAGACCGAGCGAGTAAACCAAATCTTGGAAGACATGCTTCGGTCATGCGCTCTCTCTCATGGACCCAAATGGGAGGATAGTCTACCGTATGCAGAATTCTCCTATAACAACAGTTATCAGGCTAGTCTCAAGATGTCGCCTTTTGAGGGGGGGGGGGGGGGGGGGGGGGGGGGGGGGGGGGGGGGGGGGGGGGGGGGGGGGGGGGGGGGGGGGGGGGGGGGGGGGGGGGGGGGGGGGGGGGGGGGGGGGGGGGGGGGGGGGGGGGGGGGGGGGGGGGGGGGGGGGGGGGGGGGGGGGGGGGGGGGGGGGGGGGGGGGGGGGGGGGGGGGGGGGGGGGGGGGGGGGGGGGGGGGGGGGGGGGGGGGGGGGGGGGGGGGGGGGGGGGGGGGGGGGGGGGGGGGGGGGGGGGGGGGGGGGGGGGGGGGGGGGGGGGGGGGGGGGGGGGGGGGGGGGGGGGGGGGGGGGGGGGGGGGGGGGGGGGGGGGGGGGGGGGGGGGGGGGGGGGGGGGGGGGGGGGGGGGGGGGGGGGGGGGGGGGGGGGGGGGGGGGGGGGGGGGGGGGGGGGGGGGGGGGGGGGGGGGGGGGGGGGGGGGGGGGGGGGGGGGGGGGGGGGGGGGGGGGGGGGGGGGGGGGGGGGGGGGGGGGGGGGGGGGGGGGGGGGGGGGGGGGGGGGGGGGGGGGGGGGGGGGGGGGGGGGGGGGGGGGGGGGGGGGGGGGGGGGGGGGGGGGGGGGGGGGGGGGGGGGGGGGGGGGGGGGGGGGGGGGGGGGGGGGGGGGGGGGGGGGGGGGGGGGGGGGGGGGGGGGGGGGGGGGGGGGGGGGGGGGGGGGGGGGGGGGGGGGGGGGGGGGGGGGGGGGGGGGGGGGGGGGGGGGGGGGGGGGGGGGGGGGGGGGGGGGGGGGGGGGGGGGGGGGGGGGGGGGGGGGGGGGGGGGGGGGGGGGGGGGGGGGGGGGGGGGGGGGGGGGGGGGGGGGGGGGGGGGGGGGGGGGGGGGGGGGGGGGGGGGGGGGGGGGGGGGGGGGGGGGGGGGGGGGGGGGGGGGGGGGGGGGGGGGGGGGGGGGGGGGGGGGGGGGGGGGGGGGGGGGGGGGGGGGGGGGGGGGGGGGGGGGGGGGGGGGGGGGGGGGGGGGGGGGGGGGGGGGGGGGGGGGGGGGGGGGGGGGGGGGGGGGGGGGGGGGGGGGGGGGGGGGGGGGGGGGGGGGGGGGGGGGGGGGGGGGGGGGGGGGGGGGGGGGGGGGGGGGGGGGGGGGGGGGGGGGGGGGGGGGGGGGGGGGGGGGGGGGGGGGGGGGGGGGGGGGGGGGGGGGGGGGGGGGGGGGGGGGGGGGGGGGGGGGGGGGGGGGGGGGGGGGGGGGGGGGGGGGGGGGGGGGTGCATCAAGCCTTGGGCACCGTGCTAAAGCATAGCACAGCATATCATCCACAGACGGATGGACAGACCGAGCGAGTAAACCAAATCTTGGAAGACATGCTTCGGTCATGCGCTCTCACTCATGGACCCAAGTGGGAGGATAGTCTGCCGTATGCAGAATTCTCCTACAACAACAGTTATCAGGCTAGTTTCAAGATGTCGCCTTTTGAGGCACTGTACGGACGAAAGTGCCGCACACCTCTGAACTGGTCTCAAACCGGAGACAGTCGTATTTTTGGTACCGACTTAATGCTCGAGGCAGAACGACAAGTCAAGGACATTCAAGAGAGTCTATGAGCGGCCAAGTCCCAAACAAAGAGCTATTACGACCCGAAGCACCGGGAAGTAACCTTTGAACCTAGGGACTATGCTTATTTGAGAGTAACTCCTATGAAAGGAGTAAAGAGGTTCGGTACCCGAGGAAAGTTAGCCCCAAGATACATCAGTCCTTTTCCAGTGATGGCAAGAAGAGGCCGAGTCACGTACCAATTGGAACTACCACCAGCGTTGTCAGACGTGCACGATGTCTTTCACATCTCTCAATTGAGAAAATGCATCACACCCCCAGCCAAAGAAGCGGATATGAGTGAACTAGAACTGGCTAAGGATTTACCCCCCCCCCCCCCCCCCCCCCCCCCCCCCCCCCCCCCCCCCCCCCCCCCCCCCCCCCCCCCCCCCCCCCCCCCCCCCCCCCCCCCCCCCCCCCCCCCCCCCCCCCCCCCCCCCCCCCCCCCCCCCCCCCCCCCCCCCCCCCCCCCCCCCCCCCCCCCCCCCCCCCCCCCCCCCCCCCCCCCCCCCCCCCCCCCCCCCCCCCCCCCCCCCCCCCCCCCCCCCCCCCCCCCCCCCCCCCCCCCCCCCCCCCCCCCCCCCCCCCCCCCCCCCCCCCCCCCCCCCCCCCCCCCCCCCCCCCCCCCCCCCCCCCCCCCCCCCCCCCCCCCCCCCCCCCCCCCCCCCCCCCCCCCCCCCCCCCCCCCCCCCCCCCCCCCCCCCCCCCCCCCCCCCCCCCCCCCCCCCCCCCCCCCCCCCCCCCCCCCCCCCCCCCCCCCCCCCCCCCCCCCCCCCCCCCCCCCCCCCCCCCCCCCCCCCCCCCCCCCCCCCCCCCCCCCCCCCCCCCCCCCCCCCCCCCCCCCCCCCCCCCCCCCCCCCCCCCCCCCCCCCCCCCCCCCCCCCCCCCCCCCCCCCCCCCCCCCCCCCCCCCCCCCCCCCCCCCCCCCCCCCCCCCCCCCCCCCCCCCCCCCCCCCCCCCCCCCCCCCCCCCCCCCCCCCCCCCCCCCCCCCCCCCCCCCCCCCCCCCCCCCCCCCCCCCCCCCCCCCCCCCCCCCCCCCCCCCCCCCCCCCCCCCCCCCCCCCCCCCCCCCCCCCCCCCCCCCCCCCCCCCCCCCCCCCCCCCCCCCCCCCCCCCCCCCCCCCCCCCCCCCCCCCCCCCCCCCCCCCCCCCCCCCCCCCCCCCCCCCCCCCCCCCCCCCCCCCCCCCCCCCCCCCCCCCCCCCCCCCCCCCCCCCCCCCCCCCCCCCCCCCCCCCCCCCCCCCCCCCCCCCCCCCCCCCCCCCCCCCCCCCCCCCCCCCCCCCCCCCCCCCCCCCCCCCCCCCCCCCCCCCCCACCACTTCTTGCCAAACCAAATGCACAGGTGAAGTGAGGCTTCGAGGGTCGACGCAACAGACAACTTGGGCCAGGCCAACGTGGCCGCGGGACAAGAGCTGGCATGGTGAGCACGGGGCTGGCACACTGTCGCCACGCTCTGTGGCGCGCCCAGGCTCGGGTCATGTTGGATCTGACGTCTCGCGCAGAGCAGCGGTGTCCGTTCGTGCCGACTAGCTCCCCCGTGGACGCGTAGCCCCTCTGGAACCCTCGCCTGCGCCGGAGACGCCCTCGCTGGCCGCCGCATCATCGTCGCCTGTTCTGCGCGTGCGGCCACAGTGTTGCGGCGCCGCTCGTCGCTTCCTCCCGAGCCGTCTCCTCCCGCATTTAATGCCTCTGCTAGCTCCCGTCGTTTCACCCGTGTCGAGCCAGCCAGCGCGGCATACGAGCGCCAGCGCCATGGCAGCATCGACGAGCTTCGGGAGAGATCGCCTTCCGCCTCCTCCAGCCTATAAATAGCCCCGCCCGGTGCGGATATGCTCATCAACTCACTCCTCATCCTCCATAGCCACCCCTAGCAGCGAGAACCCGAGGCACTGAGGCCTCCGGCCTCAAGCTCGACCGGAGCTCTACCATAATCCCCTCTCCTCCTCCAGCCCGCTCCAGTCCACCTCCGCTCCGCCTGAACCCTCCATCATGATTAGCTTGTTCCACTAGTGCTTCTCGACCCCTCCCCTAGTCGAACCGCCGCCGGAATCGCCATCGCCGGCGAGTCCCGAAAGCTGCCGGAGACGAAGGGGGTGACGCCGTCCGTCCACCTCCGGCCACGATATAGGTACAGGGAGGACCGCCTCTTCGAGCTCGTTCCGTTCCGCCCATCCCCGAGCCCATCCGTCGTCCCTATCGCCGGTGAGCCTCGCCGGAGCTCCGCCCCTCTCTGTTTCCCTCTCCCTATCTCTCTTTTAAATGGGCCGGGCCCCACTGTCAGCCACTTACCGAAGCGGTAAGTGGTGGCGCCCAGGCGAAATACGCCTTCGACGTGGCTGGCCTGAGGTTTCCTGTTTAAATTCTTTTTGATTTTATTTAATCAGTTTGACCAGAAGGTTTGACCACTTATAACTTTTTACTGGAACGTCCAAATGAGTTGATTCTTTTTGCATTGGGTTCATAGTCAAATGCTTTATTTTGCCACCAAGTTTGAGATTATTCTCACACTCACAGAATTGCTGGTGAATTAAACAGTGTTATGTGACATTTTCTTTTACTGTTTTAAAATATTTTCAGAAGGAGAAAGTTGTGGATTTGAAGACCCAGAGCTTCTGAACCACCTAACTGATCAAGGCAAGCCAGGGCATCCATGTTTGAAGCATTTCATAGCATTGCATTAGTCATATGCAATTCTTGCATTTATTTAATATGAATAATTACAAGTAAATTATTAAAATGACTAATGTGACCAACTAAGTTAACTTGATGAAATAACCCTGATGACTAAGTTAAACTTAGTTGGTTGATCATGAGTCACCTGTCCGGGCTTTCCCGTGCAGCCACATTCGCCGGTATGGGACGGCCTTGACTTGGTCTGGCTGCGTGCTCTTTCACCGGTACCTTCAAAGAGGGAGGGTTATGCGTGCGTGCTGCCCTGATCAGGTAGACGACGATAACCCTATGAGCCCAGTTGAGTTGTTTTGCTGGCGTCCCTGTTTGGGATAGTAATCCCCGTTTGGGATTACCTAGTGTGGCCACGACGGTGGCAGGTGTCATGAGGACACAGGGGCCACCCAGGGCAGGCCTCCGGGAGAGGATGAGTGCCAGTGGTACGATGAAAGAGTCACGAGTCAGGCAGGTTTCGTTGGGCAGTGTATGCGACAGATAACTCATGAGTAATACCATTATCATCGAGAAAATCCTTGATATGAGTATTTTTGAACTCAGTACCATTGTCGCTTCTCACATGCTTAATTCGCACATCATATTCATTCTGGGCCTTCTTGGTGAATCTTTTGAAGATATCCTGGGTGCAGGTTTTGTCTTCGAGAAAGAATACCCAAGTATAATGAGAGAAATCATCAACAATAACAAGACCATAATGACTACCACCAAAACTTGCATAGTTTTGAGGTCCGAATAAATCCATATGAAGAATTTCCAGAGGTCTGATGTCTACTACGCAACTTTATTCTTGTAGACTCATGTTGGGCTTCCAAGCATAGACTTTTGTAGGACAGTAGCAATATTCCCTCAAGTGGATGACCTAAGGTTTATCAATCCATGGGAGGCGTAGGCTGAAGATGGTCTCTGTCAAACAACCCTGCAACCAAATAACAAAGAGTCTCTTGTGTCCCCAACACACAAAATACAATAGTAAATTGTATAGGTGCACTAGTTCGGCGAAGAGATGGTGATAAAAGTGTAGTAATGATAGTAGATATTGACTTTTGTAATAGGAACAATAAAAAAATAGCAAGGTAGCAATTTTGATAAAACGGAGCACAAACGGTATTGCAATGCTTGAAAATGAGGCCTAGGGTCCGTACTTTTGCTAGTGCAATCTCTCAACAATGCTAATATAATTGGATCATATAACCATTCCTCAACGTGCGATGAAGAATCACTCCAAAGTTCTTATCTAGCAGAGAACATAAGAATAAATTGTTTGTAGGGTACGAAACCACCTTAAAGTTATTCTTTCCGTTCGATCTATTCAAGAGTTCGTACTAAAATAATGCAAAGTTATTCTTTCCGTTCGATCTATCCAAGAGTTTGTACTAAAATGACACCATATGATACGCATCAACCAACTCTAATGTCACCTAGATACTCCAATGTCACCGCGAGTATCCGTGAGTTAATTATACGATACACGTCAAACAATTTTAGATTCATAATACTCGATCCAACACAAAGAACCTCAAAGAGTGCCCCAAGATTTCTACCGGAGAAACAAAGACAAGAACATGCATCAACCCCTATGCATAGATTACCCCAATGTCACCTCGAGAATCCATGAGTTGAGTGCCAAAACATATATCAAGTGAATCAATATGATACCCCATTGTCACCATGGGTATTCATAGCAAGACATACATAAAGTGTTCTCAAATCCATAAAAGTATTCAATCCGATAAAATGAAATCTCAAAGGGAAAACTCAATTCACAACAAGATAGAGAGGGGAAAACACCATATGATCCGACTATATTAACAAAGCCTGCGATACGTCAAGATCGTGACATCTCAAGAACACGAGAGAGAGAGAGATTAAACACATAGCTACTGGTATAAACCCTCAGCCCCGAGGGTGGACTACTCCCTCCTCATCATGGTGGCCGCCGGGATGATGAAGATGGCTACCGGTAATGATTTCCTCCTCCGGCGGAGTGCCAGAACAGGGTCTAGCTTGGTTTTTCGTGGCTACAGAGGCTTGCGGTGGTGAAACTTCTGATCTAGGGTTACCACTGATGGTTTCTCTATTTATAGGATTTTTTGGTGTCGGTTTCACGCACAGATGGGCCTCGAGGTGAGCACAACCCACCAGGGCGTGCCTGGGCCCCTGGCGCACCCCAGTGTCTTGTGCCCTACTCCTTCACCTTCTGGTCCTTCCACGAATCTTCGGGGGTCTCTTTTGTTCCAAAAAAATCGTCAAAAAGTTTCAGCTCATTTGGAGAACTTTCATTTCTGCACAAAAAACAACACCACGGTAGTTCTGCTGAAAACAGCGTCAGTCCGGGTTAGTTCCATGCAAATCATACCAAAACCATATAAAATTATTGTAAACATGGCATGAATACTTCATAAATTATAGATACATTGGAGACGTATTAGCATCCCCAAGCTTAATTCCTACTCGTCCTCGTGTAGGAAAATGATAAAAGAAATAATTTATGAAGTGTGAATGCTAGCAAAGTGCATAAGTTTGATCAATGATAATTTCAATCACTTTTTCTAGCATCATAACAGCAACTCTTTCTCATAAAACTCATCATGATAAAGAAGCAATTGAAAACATAATTTTTGATGTGGAATGCCACCTATCATATTCATCATAAACTCTTTTCTTTTGTAGCATGGACATTTGGACTTGAATAATTCAAAGCAATAGTCTATAATTTGACATGAGGACATCAATACTCAAGCATATCAACAAGCAACCATGTCTTCCAAAATATCAACACTAAAGAAAGCTATCCCTAGCCCATCATGCTCAATCATTGATCCATTCATGAAACACAATCGCATATTAGCTACATCCAATGCTCAAGTACGATCATAGTGCCCCTTAGTTGGTGCTTTATAAGAGAAGATGGAGACTCAAATAAAAATAAAAATTGCATAAAGTTAATAGATAGGCCCTTCACAGAGGGACATAGGGATTTGTAGAGGTGCCAGAGCTCAAAGCTTAAATTGAGAGGTAAAAATATTTTGGGAGGCATATTTTTTCCGTCAACGAAAACGACCGAGTAATTCCCAACACTTTCAATGCTAGATATATCATAGGCGGTTCCCAAACAAAAAATAAAGTTTATTCCTTTTTCCACCATACGTTCACACTCCACGGCTAGCCGTATCCACAGGTACCGTCCATACCAACACTTTCCAAGGAATTTATTATTTGACAACATAAAGTAAATTTCTTTTCATTTCAAAACTGGGCATCCCTATTACCTTTGCCATACTCTCGTGCAATGACAAGTGAATAAACACTTATCTTGATCTAGCATGGAAAATATTGGCCACCCCCTATCGCTTGATGAGCGGTACGAGCACACAAAAAGGAAATTATTTTGATAATTAGAGATGGCACATACAAATTTGCTTAAAACGGCATGGAAATACCGCATATAGGTAGGTATGGTGGACTCATATGGCAAATCTGGGTTTAAGGATTTTGGATGCACAAGTAGTATTCCTACTTAGTACAAGTGGAGGCTAGCAAATAGATTGAGAAGCAACCAACCAAGAAATGAAAAATCACATAAGCGAGCATTAAGCATAACTAACACCGAATAATGCACCACAAGAAGGATGTAATTTCATTGCATAACTATTGACTTTCGTGCTTGCATAGGGAATCACAAACCTTAACACCACTATTCTTACTAAAGCATAATTACTCACCAACATGACTCACGTATTATTATCTCCATATCGCAAAACTATTGCAAGGAATCAAACTAATCATATCCAATGATCTACATGATTTTTTTTATTATATCCTTCTTGGATATTCATCATATATGGACCAATTTCATAGCTTGTGCATATTGTCATCACTAGTATCAACTCTCAAAATAATCTAAGTGAAGCATGAGAGTAAATGACAAACTACTCCAAAAAGATATAAGTGAAGATCAAGCGAGTAGTTAAGTAGATATGTAGCTAATTGTGGACTCTCTCTTATTTAAAAACTTTCAGATCTAAGTATTTTATTAAAACAGCAAGAAAAACAAAATAAAATGACATTCTAAGAATAGCACACCTCATGTGAAGAAGCAAAAACTTAGGCTCAACCGAGACTAACCGATAATTGTTGATGAAGAAAGGTGGGTGCCTACCGGGGCATCCCCAAGCTTAGATGCTTGAGACTTCTTGAAATATTATCTTGGGATGCCTTGGGCATCCCCAAGCTTGAGCTCTTGTGTCTTCTTCATTCCTCTCATATCACGGTTTCTCTAATTCTTAAAAACTTCATCCACACAAAATTCAACAAGAACTCGTGAGATAAGTTAGTATAAATCAATGCAATAACCTTATCATTCTCTACTGTAGAAAATCAGTAAAATTATTATTCAACATTGCATACTAAATGCCTCTGCATATTTAATACTCCTATCCTCAAATAGAATCATTAAACAAGCAAACATATGCACACAATGCAAACATAACAACAATCTGTCTAAACAGGACAGTCTGTAAAGGATGCAAGAGTATTTATACTTATCTAACTCCAAATATTCTGAAAATTTGTCACACTGTATAAAATTTATCATAGATTATTGTGCAAAAAGTTACAACATTTTATCACATTCTGACTTTTCTCAGGAATTTTTACAACAGCGTTAAACTTTCTGTTTTGAAACAGCAACAAATAGACTTGCAAAATAAGCATGGTAAAGGCTATCCTTGACATTTTTATTGAAATGAAAGATGCAAAACATTATTATAAATAGAAGTAAGCAAATACAAATAAAATAAAATAAATGACGCTCCAAGCAAAACACATATCATGTGACGAAAAAAATTATAGCTCCAAGTGAGGTTACCGATAATGTCGGAGACGAAAGAGGAGATGCCTTCCGGGGCATCCCCAAGCTTAGTTGCTTGGATATTCCTTGAATATTACCTTGGGGTGCCTTGGGCATCCCCAAGATTAGGGTTTTGTCACTCCTTATTCTCCTCATATCGATATCTCACCCAAAACTTGAAAACTTCAATCACACAAAACTTAACGGAACTTCGTGAGATGGGTTAGTATGATAAAGATAAATCATTCACTTTGGTACTGTCAAGATAAGATTCATAATTGTTCTCACATAATGCCTACTGTACCCTTCAATTTATACAACTTATATTGACCAATATAAGCCACAAAAACCATAAAACAAGCAAACCCTGCATTGAAAACAGAATCTGTCAAAAACAGAACAGTACGTAAAGATCTGAATTAAGGTCATACTTATATAACTCTAAAAATTCTGAAAATTTAGGAAAACGTAGGAAATTTGTAGATAAAACAACTATAAAACATTCAGAGTTTTTCTACGCTCCAGTGAATTTAAACAATTCTGTTACTGGGCGCAAAAGTTTCTGTTTTTGCACAGAATCAAGTCAACTATCATCCACACTATCCCAAAGGCTTTACTTGGCACTTTATTGAAATAAAATCTATAAAACATGATTACTACAGTAGCCTAATCATGTGAACACACAAAAACAGTAGGTAAAAGTGTTGGGTTGTCTCCCAACAAGCTCTTTTCTTTAATGCCTTTTAGCAAGGCATGATGATTTCAATGATGCTCGCATAAAAATAGTAATTGAAACATAACGGGAGCATCATGAATCACATGACAAGCACATTTAAGTCTAACCCGCTTCCTATGCACAGGGATTTTGTGAGAAAACCAATTTATGGGAGCACGAATCAACTAGCATAGGAAGGCAAAAGAAGTGCAACTTCAAAACTTTCAATATAAAGAGAGGAAACTTGATATTAGTGAGAAGCCTACAAGTATATGTTCCTCTCTCATAATAATTTTCAGTAGCATCATGAATGAATTCAACAATATAACTATCACATAAAGCATTCTTTTTCATGATCCACAAGCATAGAAATTTTATTACTCTCCACATAAGCAAATTTATTCTCATGAATAGTAGTGGGAGCAAACTCAAAAAAATAGCTATCATGTGATTCTTGATTGGCATAATCATATTGAGCATTAAAATCATGATGACAAGTTTCATGGATATCATTATTCTTTATAGCATACATGTCATCACCATAATCATCATAAATAGGAGGCATGCTTTCATCATAGTAATTTTTCTTATCAAAACTTGGGGGACTAAAAGTATCATCTTCATCAAACATAGCATCCCCAAGCTTATGGCTCTGCATATCATTAGCATCATGGATATTCAAACAATTCATACTAACAACATTGCAATCATGCTCACCATTCAAAGATTTTATGCCAAATATTTTATAGAATTCTTCTTCTATCAATTGAGCACAATTTTCCTTTCCATCATTTTCAAGAAAGACATTATAAAGACGAATAATATGGGGCCACCTAAATTCCATTTTTTTGTAGTTTTCTTTTATAAACCAAACTAGTGATAAAACAAGAACTAAAAAATTTGATTGTAAGATCTAAAGATATACCTTCATGCACTCACCTCCCCGGCAACGGCGCCAGAAAAGAGCTTGATGTCTACTACGCAACTTTATTCTTGTAGACTCGTGTTGGGCCTCCAAGCGCAGAGTTTTGTAGGACAGTAGCAATTTTCCCACAAGTGGATGACCTAAGGTTTATCTATCCGTGGGAGGCATAGGATGAAGATGGTCTTTCTCAAACAACCCTGCAACCAAAGAACAAAGAGTCTCTTGTTTCTCCAACACACCAAATACAATGGTAAATTGTATAGGTACACTAGTTTGGCGAAGAGATGGTGATAAAAGTGTAGTAATGATAGTAGATATTGTTTTTTGTAATAGGAACAATAAAAAAACAGCAAGGTAGCAATTGATAAAACAGAGCACAAACGGTATTGCAATGCTTGAAAATGAGGCCTAGGGTCCATACTTTCGCTAGTGCAATCTCTCAGCAATGCTAATATAATTGGATCATGTAACCATCCCTCAACGTGCGATGAAGAATCACTCCAAAGTTCTTATCTAGCGGAGAACATAAGAAGAAATTGTTTGTAGGGTACGAAGTCACCTTAAAGTTATTCTTTCCATTCGATCTATTCAAGAGTTCGTATTAAAATAACGCAAAGTTATTCTTTTCGTTCGATCTATCCAAGAGTTCATAATAAAATAACACCACATGATACGCATCAACCAACTCTAATGTCACCTAGATACTCCAATGTCACCGCGAGTATCCGTGAGTTAATTATACGATACACGTCAAACAATTTCAGATTCATAATACTCGATCCAACACAAAGAACCTCAAAGAGTGCCCCAAGATTTCTACCGGAGAAACAAAGACAAGAACGTGCATCAACCCCTATGCATAGATTACCCCAATGTCACCTCAGGAATCCGCGAGTTGAGTGCCAAAACATATATCAAGTGAATCAATATGATACCCCATTGTCACCACGGGTATTCATAGCAAGACATACATAAAGTGTTCCCAAATCCATAAAAGTATTCAATCTGATAAAACGAAATCTCAAAGGGAAAACTCAATTCACAACAAGATAGAGAGGGGAAAACACCATATGATACGACTATATTAATAAAGCCCGCGATACATGAAGATCGTGACATCTCAAGAACACGAGAGAGAGAGAGAGAGAGAGAGAGAGAGAGAGAGAGAGATTAAACACATAGCTACTGGTAAAACCCTTAGCCCCATGGGTGGACTACTCCCTCCTCATCATGGTGGCCGCCGGGATGATGAAGATGGCCACCGGTGATGATTTCCCCCTCCGGCGGAATGCCGGAATGGGGTCTAGATTAGTTTTTCATGGCTACAGAGTCTTGCGGCGGTGGAACTTCTGATCTAGTGTTACCCCTGATGGTTTCTCTATTTATAGGATTTTTTGGCGTCCGTTTCACGCGAAGATGGGCCTCGAGGTGAGCACAACCCACCAGGGCGCCTGGGCCCCCTGGCGCCCCGGTGTCTTGTGCCCTACTACTTCACCTTCTGGTCCTTCCACGAAGCTTCGGGGGTCTCTTTTGTTCCAAAAAAAATCGTCAAAAAGTTTCAGCTCATTTGGAGAACTTTCATTTCTGCACAAAAAACAACACCACTGTAGTTCTGCTGAAAACAACGTCAGTCCAGGTTCATTCCATGCAAATCATACCAAAACCATATAAAATTATTGTAAACATGGCATGAATACTTCATAAATTATAGATACGTTGGAGATGTATCAAGGTCTTGTTGTGGTCATGACAGTCTTTGATGAATGATGCTTCTTGGCCAATTTACCAGACTCACATGCAGCACAGAGATGATCCTTGTCGAATTTCAGATCAGGAATGCTACGAAGATGATTTTTCTTCACTAGAGTGTGCAAATTTCCCATACCTGCATGACCAAGTCTTCGGTGCCACAGCCAACCTTCGGTTGCTTTTGTAAGCAAACAAGTTTGGACTGAGGGACACTTAGAGAAATCCAAAATATATAAATCACCCTTTCTATTTCCCTCAAAGACGAAGGAATTGTCAGAGGCCATAAAGACAACGCATTTGGATATAGAAAATAGAACTAGCATGCCTAGATCACATAGCTTGCCAACTAACATAAGATTGAATTCAAGAGACTGAACAAGTAAAGCATCATCAATGGTTCTGTCTCTGGATATAGCAATTTTACCTAACCCAATTGCCTTTCCTTTGTTGTTGTCGCCAAAAGTGATATACTTCAGAGGAGAAGCAGTTAAGTTGGTGTCGACAAACAACGACTTGTCTCCGGTCATATGACTAGTGCACCCACTATCCATTATCCAATCGGTACACCCGGAGACATCGTCCTACAGAAGAATTAGGCTTTCTTAACCACCCACATCTTTTCAGGTGGCTTCGAAACAAATTAGCGAGTAGGATAGGATTTCTTTCGATAACCATAATTGTTACTTGAAGTAGTACGAGCATAATTGAAAGAATAGGCAATGAAATTCTTTCCAGATGAATGAGTATAGTGGTTGAACGAGGTATGCATGTACTCATTCTGTCGAATGGAATAACGAGCATTTTCTGCCTGCATGGTTAGTACCGGAGTAATAGGCAATGCATCGATATTTTTCTTTGGCACGAAGATAGCTTTCTTTGGGGGGCCATTCCTGCTGTTTTGTCCAACATTGCGAGCAATAGCCTCACCACGTTGGTTTTTGAATAGCTTATCGTTGTCTAGAGAATCATCATAAGAGTATTCAGGGATAGGAGAATCATATCTCGAAAGCGAAGCTGGATAGAGCATTTTGCTCTTGGCAGGCACTCGTACAGTGCGAGGATATTGAGCAGGTTCCTAGTAAGAGCCATTTTCATTCAATTTCCTTTCAAAACTGATACCTTCTTTCCTGTGATTTTTGTGAAGAATATATTTCTTCAGAACATCACACAGGGTTTGATGCCCTTTGAGAGACTTGAACATTCATGTCTGAATGAGATCGTTCAACCTAGCATTTTCATCAGACAAAGAACCATTTTCCTCGACAGAGGGGTTAGCATTCACAGAAGATTCAACATTTGATTCAGCATTACTGCGTTCTAGGCATTTTAAGCAAGGTGGAAGAAACACTTCAGGTTTCTCTTTGAGTTGTTGGGCGAGAAGATAATTTTCTCTAATCAAATCCTCATGAACCTCTCTCGGCGATGTAACACCCCCTTGTAATGGCCAATGTGATCAAGTGCTAATAATGCCAAGTCATATCACTTGCAGTGCCAAAACATAGTGGTTAACCAAAACAATTCAAACTCTATTCTGGAAATCAACTCATATCCAAAAGTGCAAAATAAATTTTTTCAAACACCTTTGGAAAAATGTTCACTAAATAGCAAATATTCTAGAAGCACTCATAAAAATATAACCAGTGATACTTGGATTGGTTAAATGACTCAAACCACATGAAACAGCACCAAATCAGCACTATTTAATCCATTTGTAATTAAATCAAATTCAAATAAAATCCCATTATGCCCAAACCAGTTTTTGATGAAAGCCAACATTGCACAATAATATTTGGCTCAACTCTTACATTTTACAAAAGTGCACAAGAGGCCTAACTATTTCAAAACAGAAAAGAAATAAAAGAAAAATCAAAACAAAAACAGAAAAATGAGACGAGGCACTGTTCACTGGGCCTAAGTGCACAGTGCCATGACTACCGGCCCAATCAGCCCATCTTCTTCTCTCTCCCTCGCGCTGTCATTCTCCCCGTGGCTGCGCCGGCGCGCATCGGCGAGCGCGCGACACTGCGGCATCCCACCGACGCAGGGGGAGATAAGGCCGAAGCCGTGCACCCCCCCGGCCTCCTCCGTCACTCTCCCCCCTCTTTCCTCGCCCGCTCCTCATCTCTCCCCTTTCCAGATCCAGCGCAGAGCACCGTCGCCGCCGTGCCTCGCCGTTTGACGCGGCCCCAGTGGATCTCCCGCTTTGCCTCGATACCATAGACGCGCGCCGTCGACTGCCTCATCGATTGGTGCCATCAGGAGGAGCTAGGAGGCACCGCAGATGCCGCACGGCGCCACCCCTTTTTGCCCCTGCTCTGGCTTCTTCTCTGTCACCGACGACGTCCTGCGCTACTAAACTCCCAAGGGCCTCCGTGCGCCGCTCGGTGAGCCTCACCTTCGCCCCTCTCTCTCTGCGATGCTTTGCGCTGCCCGTAGCCGCCACGCCACGCTTGGCCAAACGGAGCTCCGCCGCCGTTGGCACTACCATCGCTGCAGTCGCTGACGAGCTCGTCCGAGCTCGTGGTCGTGCTCGCCGTCGTCGTTGAAGTCGAACACGCTAGTTGCCGTTGCTTGCTGTGCCCGGAGACGTCGTTTCCACACTCGTCCGAATGCCGCCGCCGCCATAGCTGGTCGCCGCCGTTGATTCCGGCCACCTCTGGCCCGGAGACCACCCGCGTTGGACGCGGCTCCGTGCACTCATTCGAACGTAGCCGAAATCGCGCGAAACGGCGCAGCGCATTTTCGGCCAAGTCCGGTGAGGCGCCGCCGTGAATTTGGTCGCCGGCGTCGCTCCAGCGTCGCTGCCGATGTGGCGCAGGCGGGGCCCACCCCTGGGTCGCTGACCGTGGGCCCTGGGGACCCAGTCAACTATGCTGACTGGGCAGCCCAGCCACTGACGTGTGGGCCCCAGCTTAAAATTAGTTTAATTAAATGTTTTAATTAATAAAACAATTATATTAGATTAATGTCCCACTGACACCCGGGACCCATACCCTAATTAACCCTGTTAATTAATTTAATTCACTGTTAGACTAACAGAGACTGACATGTGGGTCCCACTGGACCCACATGTCAGGTTTGACCTGGTCAGACGACCAGTTGACCTGCTGATGTCAGCATGGCCTCATGCTGACATCATAATCCCCTTTTCTGATAAAAATAAATAAATTCTAGAAAATCTTTTAAACTTTAAAAATTCGTAACTTTTAAATCGTAGCTCAGATCGAAAAACTTAAAACATGAAACTTGCTCAGAACGATGAGACGAATTTGATTGTGTCATCTGTTTCTATGTCAAAATCCCCTACGTAGGAGGACCCGCAACTTTTCATCCGATTCTGGTATATGAATTGTGCACACACTCCGATTAATAAACCCCGCGCTAATCAAAAAATAACCAGAATGACCTAGATGCATCTTTAGACAACCCTGCACTGCACCGTAGCATAGCATGCCCTAAATTGCATCGTTAGTTGTGTATTTACCTGTTTCCTTCCACTCTTCTCTCTCGGTAGACACCGACATCGACGTAGCTCCCGAGATCGGCGCTGCTCAGGAGCCCGACGACTCAGCTGACGATCTTGCCCTTGCCGTCAAGCAGACAGGCAAGCACCCCCATTTTGAGCATTCTGATATCGCCCACTCTTCTCTCTCTTATGCTTGCCTTAGATGTTACTGCTGCTGTTACTATCCTATATCTGTTGCATAGCCTGTTTATTGTAGCGTACTGTTGATACCTGCCTGTTATCCTAAACTGTTTAGTATAGGATGGGTAGAGCCATATCAGAGACCCACTTGTCCCGACTGCCCCGCTGGATTCTCAGAACACCCAAGCAACGGGATCGAAGAACAAACCCTGGCACCGCACGTCACTTCCCCCTAAGATGCTCGACACTACTGGGTTACTATCGAGTGCCGAGGGTGATACCTCATCAGCACTTCTGATGATAACCTTGTAGGTTAGTTACTCGGTCGTGGTAAGCGTGGGTGATTCCTCCTACACCACCCCCAATACCGACACCGTCGTGCAACACTTCAAGTGTGGACCTCGAGGGTGATACCTCCTTCGTTCACCTTGATGATAACATCGAGTGGGACTCCATCGAGGGTGATTCCTCAGGGTTCCCCTTGGTGTCAGACACATGAAGACTTTGGTTACTATAACTAAGCACTGAACCATGATACTAAAGATGGGTCGGCCCTAAGGGGTACCCACACGAGAATGAATGCGAAGTGATGTGGAGACAGGTTAACCAGAGAGGTGCCCACGAGATAATTATGAGGCGTGGCCACACATTCTTAGCCCTTTTCGCTAGTCCTCGAGATGGGGCGACAGGGTCACATCGATCGTGAGTCTCTGCTCATTACCACGTGCTCCTAATCCACTAACGGTTTGGATATTTGATCCGAGGGGCCTTTGGCCCGATAGCACTAACCATCACGCGGGCATAGTATGGGTGTTCTGCGTCGTATACATTAGCTGGAGCTTAATTGACGTCAGCAAGGAGCGGCGCGCGCTGGATTGGACTGGAAAGCAACTGCGCTTGTATAAGGGGTTGCTAGGTCTGCTTCTGGCCGCCCACGTAATGCACAGGAGTTCCCGGGGTGAAGGCCCAAGACGCCTGGGCGCATAGGTTAGTCCGGCGTGCTGACCTCTCTATTAAGTATTTGGTCGGGTTGCGGCGTGTTGCTTAGCCGAGGCCGGGCATGACCCAGCAAAGTGTGTTCGGCCGGAGTTAAGCGAGCGTGGTGGGTAAGTTGGTGCACCCCTGCAGGGAAGAAAACATCTATCGATAGCCTGTCCTATGGTAACGGACACTCGAAGTTGTATCCTGATCGATACAACTAGAACTGATGACCTGAGATGATAACTGGATAGTATGGCTCTGGGATTGCTTTCTCGCAGGGAGTCGAGGAAGGATCTCTGGGCGAGGTTGATGATACTACTACTACTTTACATTATGCTAAACTACACTCTTCTAATCCTGCAAGACCGATGAAGATGCTTGAAGATGCTAGTCTTCGATAGGACTAGGCTCTCCCCTCTATTCTGGCATTTCTGCAGCCTAGTCCACATATACAGCCTCCTTTGAAAATGTTGCATAAGTAGTATAGATCCTTGCTTGCTGAGTACTTCGGATGAGTACTCATGTTTGCTTTACTTTCGTTTTCTCCCCATATTCATTTGACGCCGCCAGACGACGAAGCCCCTGAGACTACCGCCCCTGTCGACGACTACGGCTACTACTACTACCCTCCCGGCGAGTACTACTACGAGGAGCCGACCGACGACCAGGAGTAGGATCGAAGGGTCTAGGGCAGGAGGCCCACGCCTTTCGATCATAGTATTTTATTTTATCCCATCTTCTTTCAGGCCTATCTGTTCTTCTGTAATATCTGTACTCAGATATCTGACGCTTCCGCTGATGCTTGTATGACATCGAGCTTATGTATTCGAGCCCTCGAGGCCCTGTCTTGTAATATAAAGCTTGTATGACTTTATTTATGTTTTAGAGTTGTGTTGTGATATCTTCAAGTGAGTCCTTAGGCTTGATCATGTGCATTTGCGTGCATGATTAGTGCATGATTAAGCCGGGGTCGTCACAGGTTGGTATCAGAGCCGACTGCCCTTAGGAATTTCCCTTTCCAACTCCTTGGCCGAAGTTGAGTCTAGTCGTCCAAAAATTGTTTTACTAACTTGGCTGTGTGGCTTACGGGCCCACGTCGCCAATTGGGTGGTATTAGGATCTTTTACTCCTCGACCTTTACTCTGGGACTCTAACCTCTCTTCTATTCAGGATTAATAAAAAAATACTAACACCGACACTTAGGATCTTGTAAATTCCATCCACCCGAAGAGGTGGATATCTGTGCGATTTCCCTGTCATTGATCTGATTAGTCTGATAATCATTTTCCTTTCCATTGTTTTGTTTAACCTTTCCATTCGAGATCTATTATGTTTCTCGTCGATGAACTACAATCCTGAACCTTCTCTGTTTCAGATGGACTATCTATTTCCCCCTCGCCCTACGACGCAGCTTGTGCTTCGCACCTGGGCTCGAGACATCCCTGGGTTTCCAGCTGTTCTGATCGCCCTTTTGATCAGGCTGGGATACCGCTGGTGCCCCGAGTACATGGTCTACGAGGTTTATCGTGAGTTCAACCAGGAGCAGTACTATGCTGATGTTCGCATCTACAATCAGCAGGATGACTCAGACACTGAGCTGCACCATTTTCACGGTATTGGCGTGACGATTGAGATGGCAGTTCATGATGCCGCCTACTCTGCTGTCGCACGTCTTCGAGGACAGCTCAACGCTGACTTGGATGCCTCTGAGTATTGGTACATTCCGTATGCCCCTGCTGGAGATGCTACTGGATACTACACAGCTGTCTGTGCCCCGTACGAGCCTCATCGCTACGATCAGCAAGTTCTGATTCAGTGTACTCAGGCTCTGGATCGCATTGTTCGTGCTCTTGCTGTCAAGTTGTTTGCCACTCGAGCATGACTCTACGAGGCGATGATGCAGTTGCTACCAGCTGTGCGTGCAGGGATACATCCGGAGCACATTCATTACCCGAGTAGGATCGAGATGCCACCAGGGATTGATTGGCCTGCAGTTGGAGGTCATACACCCACACGTGGTCCCCTGCTTACAGTTCGAGACCGGGTTCTGCATCAGAGTGCACATGGAGCACAGGATCCTTCCGGGACGAACCCTCGTCGTCCGCACTTGCAGCTACCCCGTTTCAGTGGTTTTCTCCGATGTTGATGTAGCCTTTGCTATGTCACGTTGTGTACTTCCTTACCGCGTGCCTGCGTGCCGCCTAGCATGTCTAGCTTTTGAATTTGCGCTGTTATGCTGTCCGATTGTAACTGACTGTGTATGGATCTGTATGTCTTATATGACTACTATTGAGTATCTATTGCACTGCTTAATATCATCGTGTTACATCATACTTGTCGCATTACACTCGCAATTACTTTGCTAAACTACCCCTGTTGAATTGAGCAGGATGGCTGATAACAATCCACCACCGCTGCCATCGCCTGATTATATGGCAGCTATGATGCAACAGTTTGAACTGAACCGGCAGTTCATGCAAGGGGTGATCGATCAGTTCCCCCGTCCCAATGCCAACCACCAGCCAGCTTCTATTACGCTGTCAGAGTTTGTGCGACTCAACCCAGTGACATTTTACAATGCAACTAATCCGCTTGATGCCGATGACTGGCTGCGTGATATCTTCTATGAGATGGAGTCAGCTGCTGTCCCCCCACTCAACTATGTCACCTTTGCAACCTACTTTCTGAAGGGTCCTGCAGGTCAATGGTGGGCCACCTACAGACAGACTCTGCCTCCAGATACTGTCGTCACCTGGTCAGAATTCAAGATTGCCTTCCGTGCTCGCTATATACCTCAAGCAGTTATAGCTCGCAAGAAGGCTGAGTTCCGCAACCTTGTTCAAGGCAACAAGACTGTGGAAGTTTATCAGTGCGAGTTCCTCGATTTGTCTCGCTACGCTGAGGGAGACATCCCCACTGATGCTCATAGACAGGAGAAGTTCCGTGAAGGATTACACCATGACATTCAGTTAGCTCTACTCGTCCAAGATTGTCCTGACTTCGCCACCTTGGTGAACAAGGCTATTACGGTTGAGACTGGTCTGAAGAAGCATAAGCAAGCGACTAGACGCACCCGTGAAGCGGGCTCATCTTCGGGCTCGTCTTCGCAGAAGCGCCGCATCTGGATTCCTCAAAGCATGTATCGACCAGCTGCTCCAGTATATCGTCCAAATGCTCCTGTTTACCAGCCTGCTTATGCTGCACCGTGTCTGCCTCCTCCACCACCGAGGCGGCCTCTTCGAGCTGCACCACCTCGAGCTCCTGCACCACATCCAGACAGTGGACTCTGTTTCAAGTGTGGCCAGCCAGGTCACCATGCCAGAGATTGTTCTCAGAATCAGAATCAGTTGGCAATTCCTTCTGCCGGCCGTGGAAATTCTCAGCCTCGCTGTAGCAATGCCAGGCCTTCTTATGGTCGTGGACAGAACTATCACGTCAACATGGCTGAAGCTCAGGAACAACCTGAAACTGTGATGGGTACACTCCTTGTTAATTCAGTACCTGCATCTATTTTATTTGATTCAGGAGCATCGCATTCATTCATGTCATCACATTTTGCACTCCTGCATGACATTAAGTGTGAAACATTACACCAATCGTTATCAGTAAACACTCCCGCGGGTCAGTGTCGAGCCTCCCTGTTCAGCCCCGAAGTCACCATCAAGATTGAGCGGCTCAAGTTTCAGGCATTCCCCATTATACTGAACAATTCTAGTATTGATCTTATTCTGGGAATGGATTGGTTGAAGGCCCATTATGCCTCAATCAATTGCGCCACTAAGGTTGTACACCTCCTGCATCCGTCAGATGAGTTAGTGAATTACCATGCTCATGTCACTCAGAACGCCGAGGCTCAGATTTATGCCTTGAACGCTTCTCCGCTTGTGGGGATCAAAAACATTCCAGTCGTGTGCGACTTCCAGGATGTTTTTCCAGAAGAACTTCCAGGAATACCCCCTGCTAGAGCTGTCGAGTTTGTTATCGACTTAAAGCCAGGCACTACTCCTATTGCGAAGCGCCCTTATAAGATACCTCCGCATCATCTTCTCAAGCTTAAGGAAGAAATAGACAAGTTACTTAAGAAGGGTTTCATCCGCCCTAGTTCCTCTGCCTGGGGAGCACCTTCTCTCTTTGTCAAGAAGAAAGATGGTACGAATAGGTTGGTTCAAGATTACCGTCCTATCAACCAGGCAACCATTCAGAACAAATATCCGCTTCCCCGGATCAATGATTTATATGATCAACTCACTGGATCTTCGATGTTCTCTAAACTCGACTTGAGGTTGGGTTATCACCAGATCCGTGTCCGTGAAGAGGATATTCCCAAGACTGCATTCGTTACTCGTTACGGTTCCTACGAGTACACCGTGATGTCATTTGGCCTCACTAATGCTCCAGCTACGTTCTCCCGAGTGATGAATTATATATTAATGGATTACCTTGACAAGTCCGTCGTGGTTTATCTGGATGATATCCTGGTGTATTCGAAGAATAAGGAAGAACATGCTGAACACCTTCGTCTTGTTCTAGAGAGGCTTCGAGAGCACAAGTTGTATGCCAAGTACTCCAAATGCGAATTCTGGCTTTCTGAAGTGACCTACCTTGGACATGTGATTTACAAGGATGGTATTGCCATTAACTCGGAGCGTGTTCAGGCTATCCTTGACTGGATTCCTCCAAAGAATGCCAAGCAAGTCCGAAGTTTCCTCGGTCTAGCAAGTTATTGTCGACGATTCGTCAAAAACTTTTCTAAGATTGCCAAGCCCCTGACTAATCTGCTTCACAAAGGCGTTAAGTTTGAGTGGACAGATAAATGTCAGGAAAGTTTCCAGACCCTCAAGGACAAGCTTACTTCTGCTCCAGTGCTTGCTCCTCCAGATTCACGCAAGGATTTTGTGATATTCTGCGATGCCTCACGTCAAGGTTTAGGCTGTGTCCTAATGCAGGAACGAAAAGTGATTGCATATGCCTCGCGACAATTGCGTCCGCATGAAGAAAACTATCCATTACATGACCTTGAACTTGCTGCTGTGATCTATGCTTTGAAGCAGTGGCGACATTATCTTCTTGGTAATCGGTGTGAAATTTATACCAATCACCAAAGTCTGAAGTACTTGTTTACTTAGCCGAATCTCAATCTCCGTCAGCAGAGATGGTTGGAGACCATTGGGGACTATGACTGTGGTATTTCATATACCCCTGGCAAAGCTAATGTGATGGCTGATGCTTTGAGCCGGAAGTCCTATTGTAATAACCTTATGGTTAGGCGAGCTCAACCTCATCTTTATGAAGAATTGAGCAAGTTGAACCTCCGGATTGTTCTGCAGGGTTTCCTTAATAACCTTGTGGTACAACCGGATCTTGAGAAGGCTGTTAAAGAAGCGCAAGCCAAAGATGCTAAAATTGACTTGATGAAGAAAGAGCTTCACCTTCAGAAGTACCGGGAATTCTCAGTTGCTGAAGATGGAACCTTACATTTCAGAGACCGCATCATAGTACCTCGCTTCGAGCTTATGACTGATAAGGTCATGAAGGAAGCACATGATACACCGCTGTCTATACATCTGGGTAGTACTAAGATGTATCATGATCTTCGTCAAAGGTACTGGTGGTCTAGGATGAAGCAAGACATCGCTCGATATGTTGCTGAATGTGATGTTTGCCGTCGCATCAAGGCAAAACATCAGAAGCCTGCTGGACTTCTGCAACCGCTTCCTATTCCTCTATGGAAATGGGATAAGGTCCAGATGGATTTCATAACTGGTCTTCCCAAATCTCAGAAGGGTCATGATGCTATTCTTGTCGTCTTCGGCCAACTCTCTAAAGTTACACATTTTCTGCCTGTCAAGGAGACTATCACTGCTAGTCAGTTAGCAGAATTGTATATCTCCAGAATCATTTCACTCCACGATATTCCAAAGGAGATTAGTTCGGACTGTGGCAGTCTCTTCACTTCCAAGTTCTGGGAACCAAGAAGCAATGGGAACTCACATTACCTGGAGTTCAGCTTATCATCCTCAGTCCCAAGGCCAAGTTGAGCGAGTTAACCAAGTACTTGAAGACACGCTTCGGGCTTGTGTTCTATCATTCGGTAAGAAGTGGGAGGAATCTCTCTCGTATGCCGAGTTCTCTTACAACAACAGTTATCAAGCCAGCTTGAAAATGGCCCCCTTCGAAGTGCTTTATGGACGTAAGTGTCGAACCCCTCTGAATTGGTCAGAAACTAGGGAACGACAACTCGTGCGACCGGACATTATTCAACATGCTGAAGAACAAGTCAGAATTGTCTGAGAAAATCTCAAGGCGGCTTAGGACTGCCAGAAGAGCAACTATGATCACAAGCGATGGGGTCTGACTTATGAACCAGGTAATCATGCTTATCTTCGAGTCACTCCTATGAAGGGCACTCGTCGTTTCGGAATCAAGGGCAAGCTAGCTCCTCGCTATATTGGTCCTTTCTGCATCGTGGCTAGATGTGGACAGATGGCTTATAAATTGGAGTTGCCGCCGCAATTCTCTCATATCCATGACGTCTTTCACGTGTCACAGCTTCGGAAATGTTTCAAGGAATCTCCGCACCGCGCAGTGGATCACGAGATGCTCGATTTGCAAGATGACTTATCTTATAAGGAGCATCCGATCCGCATCCTCGATGAAGCTAAACGTCGAACTCGTCAGAAGACGACCAAGTTCCTGAAAGTGCAGTGGTCTAACCACACTAAAGATGAAGCCACTTGGGAACGCGAGGATCATCTCCGAAAGGAATATCCTGACCTCTTTCCTTCGACCTCCTAAATTCTCAGGACGGGAATTTCTTTTAGTGGAGGAGAATTTGTAACACCCCCTTGTAATGGCCACTGTGATAAAGTGCTAATAATGCCAAGTCATATCATTTGCAGTGCCAAAACAAAGTGGTTAACCAAAACAATTCAAACTCTATTCTGGAAATCAACTCATATTCAAAAGTGCAAAATAAATTTGTTCAAACATCTTTGGAAAAATGTTCACTAAATAGAAAATATTCCAGAAGCACTCATAAAAATATAACCAATGATACTTGGATTGGTTAAATGACTCAAACCACATGAAACAGCACCAAATCAGCACTATTTAATCCATTTGTAATTAAATCAAATTCAAATAAAATCCCACAATGCCCAAACCAGTTTTTGATGAAAGCCAACATTGCACAATAATATTTGGGTCAACTCTTACATTTTACAAAAGTGCACAAGAGGCCTAACTATTTCAAAATAGAAAAGAAATAAAAGAAAAATCAAAACAGAAAAATGAGACAAGGCACTGTGCACTGGGCCTAAGTGCACAGTGCCACGACTACCGGCCCAATCAGCCCATCTTCTTCTCTCTCCCTCGCGCTGTCGTTCTCCCCGTGGCTGCGCCAGCGTGCACCGGCGAGCGCGCGACACCGCGGCATCCCACCGACGCAGGGGGAGATAAGGCCGAAGCCGTGCACCCCCCTGGCCTCCTCCGTCACTCTCCCCCTCTTTCCTCGCCCGCTCCTCGTCTCTCCCCTTTCCAGATCCAGCGCAGAGCACTGTCGCCGCCGTGCCTCGCCGTTTGACGCGGCCACAGTGTATCTCCCGCTTCGCCTCGATGCCGTAGACGTGCGCCGTCGACTGCCTCATCGATTGGTGCCATCAGGAGGAGCTGGGAGGCACCACAGATGCCGCACTGCGCCGCCCCTTTTCGCCCCTGCTCTGGCTTCTTCTCCGTCACCGACGACGTCCTGCGCTACTAAACTCCCAAGGGCCTCCGTGCGCCGCTCGATGAGCCTCACCTTCCCCCCCCCCCCCCCCCCCCCCCCCCCCCCCCCCCCCCCCCCCCCCCCCCCCCCCCCCCCCCCCCCCCCCCCCCCCCCCCCCCCCCCCCCCCCCCCCCCCCCCCCCCCCCCCCCCCCCCCCCCCCCCCCCCCCCCCCCCCCCCCCCCCCCCCCCCCCCCCCCCCCCCCCCCCCCCCCCCCCCCCCCCCCCCCCCCCCCCCCCCCCCCCCCCCCCCCCCCCCCCCCCCCCCCCCCCCCCCCCCCCCCCCCCCCCCCCCCCCCCCCCCCCCCCCCCCCCCCCCCCCCCCCCCCCCCCCCCCCCCCCCCCCCCCCCCCCCCCCCCCCCCCCCCCCCCCCCCCCCCCCCCCCCCCCCCCCCCCCCCCCCCCCCCCCCCCCCCCCCCCCCCCCCCCCCCCCCCCCCCCCCCCCCCCCCCCCCCCCCCCCCCCCCCCCCCCCCCCCCCCCCCCCCCCCCCCCCCCCCCCCCCCCCCCCCCCCCCCCCCCCCCCCCCCCCCCCCCCCCCCCCCCCCCCCCCCCCCCCCCCCCCCCCCCCCCCCCCCCCCCCCCCCCCCCCCCCCCCCCCCCCCCCCCCCCCCCCCCCCCCCCCCCCCCCCCCCCCCCCCCCCCCCCCCCCCCCCCCCCCCCCCCCCCCCCCCCCCTAATTTAATTCACTATTAGACTAACAGAGACTGACATGTGGGTCCCACTGGACCCACATGTTAGGTTTGACCTGGTCAAACGACCAGTTAACCTGCTGATGTTAGCATTGCCTCATGCTAACGTCATAATCCCCTTTTCTGATAAAAATAAATAAATTCCAGAAAATCTTTTAAACTTTAGAAATTCGTAACTTTTAAACCGTAGCTCATATCGAAAAACTTAAAACATGAAACTTGCTCAGAACAACGAGACAAATCTGATCGTGTTGTCTGTTTCTATGTCGGAATCCCCTACGTAGGAGGACCCACAACTTTTCATCCGATTCCAGTATATGAATAGTGCACACACCCCGATTAATAAACCCCGCGCTAATCCAAAAATAACCAAAATGACCTAGATGCATCTTTAGACAACCCTGCACTGCATCGTAGCATAGCATGCCCTGAATTGCATCATTAGCTGTGTATTTACCTGTTTCCTCCCCCTCTTCTCTCTCGGTAGACACCGACGTCGACGTAGCTCCCGAGGTCGACGCTGCTCAGGAGCCCGACGACTCAGCTGACGATCTTGCCCTTGCCGTCGAGCAGACAGGCAAGCACCCCCATTTTGAGCATTCCGATATCGCCCACTCTTCTCTCTCTTATGCTTGCATTAGATGTTACTGCTGCTGTTACTATCCTATATCTGTTGCATAGCATGTTTATTGTAGCCTACTGTTGATACCTGCTTGTTATCCTAAACTGTTTAGTATAGGATGGGTAGAGCCATATCAGAGACCCACTTGTCCTGACTGCCCTGCTGGATTCTCATAAGACCCAACCAACGGGATCGAAGAACAAACCCTGGCACCGCACGTCACTTCCCCCTAAGATGCTCGACACTACTGAGTTACTATCGAGTGTCGAGGGTGATACCTCGTCAGCACTTCTGATGATAACCTTGTAGGTTAGTTACACGGTCGTGGTAAGCGAGGGTGATTCCTCCTACACCACCCCCAATACCGACACCGTCGTGCAACACTTCAAGTGTGGACCTCGAGGGTGATACCTCCTTCATTCACCTTGATGATAACATCAAGTGGGACTCCATCGAGGGTGATTCCTCAGGGTTCCCCTTGGTGTCAGACACACGAAGACTTTGGTTACTATAACTGAGCACTGAACCATGATACTAAAGATGGGTCGGCCCTAAGGGGTACCCACGCGAGCATGAATGCGAAGTGATGTGGAGACGGGTTGACCTGAGAGGTGCCCGCGAGATAATTACGAGGCGTGGCCGGGCATTCTTAGCCCTTGCCGCTAGTCCTCGAGACGGGGCGACGGGGTCACATCGATCATGAGTCTCTGCTCATTACCGCATGCTCCTAATCCACTAACGGTTTGGATATTTGATCCGAGGAGCCTCTGGCCCGATAGCACTAACCATCACGCGGGCATAGTATGGGCGTTCTGCGTCGTATACATCAGCCGGAGCTTAATTGACGTCAGCAAGGAGCGGCTCGCACTGGATTGGACTGGAACGCAACTACGCTTGTATAAGGGGTTGCTAAGTCTGCTTCTGGCCGCCCATGTAACGCACAGGAGTTCCCGGGGTGAAGTCCCAAGACCCCTGGGCGCATAGGTTAGTCCGGCATGCTGACCTCTCTATTAAGTATTTGGTCGGGTTGCGGCGTGTTGCTTAGCCGAGGCCGGGCAT